>JAQFXN010000840.1:0-18278 GCA_034693365.1 Liacarus xylariae
TAGGCATTTATAGGTGCAATAAAAGTTTGGCAAATGGACCCTTACTATGTGATTCGTTTGCACACAAACTCTGGAGGGGTTCCTATGAACCGATAAAATAGGCAAAACAGGTGTTCATTTTACAATGCCCTGGTAATAAGCTATGAAACATTTAATTTATTACAATTTCTGTACCAAAACAACACTTTAAATTGAATAATTTGTGATGTTTTGTGATATTTCTTATATAAAGTCCATTTTTTGAAACTAATTCCTCTGCACAGAGCAGTGTCCAAAAATGGACCTGGACTCTAAATTGCTATTCGTTCTGAAATAAGACAACAAATACTGTTCACTGAATTATTTTAGTTTTAATTTCTGCTTTCATTTCATTTCTTTCATGTCTTTTGTAAGAAAAGACTTACACCAGAGACTGAAGCAGTGCTAACAAAAGTTTTGCTTATATTCTCCAGATATGGATGTATTAAAACTTATTGATAGAAAATAGTTGCAAAGATGATATTACGTCAATCAATATGTGGCACTGGAGGCTCTTTTCGGTACTCTTCACAGAAACAGATATTTTTCGGCATTTCTTTCAATATTTGTTTTACTTTCAACTAATAAATGGAATAGAATTAAAGAATTTGTCATTAGATTCTATATTAGACTTTTAATATGATATTTAAGAATTTGTTTGGATTTTCTTTAATTTCTTCCGAAGAAAAATATTTGATATCAAAAAATATAATTCTTTAATACTTTCCAAGAATATTATGGTTTCAAAGCGAATTCTTATCTAGTGATCATCAAGGTATCTAAATGGCAATATTTAATCACAATTCCTTCAAGCTAGGGAATTTCTAAGAATTTTCATTAATTTGCTTCCGCTCGCGTAGTATTATATTTTACCCAATCTAAATTACCAAGAATTAATCAGTACTATTGATTCGTTTAGTTAATATTCGAATTTAATAGACGAGGTATTGTCCGAAAATGGTTGCGAATACTTTTCACGTTTTACTTTTATAAATAATTTGTATTAATTATTACAATGATTGCAAAGAGTGAAACTTCAAACTGTGAAACTTTCAACTCATAAAATATCTTTCATTTCACTACAACTAACGCCATCTATTAATTATACAAAAATATTTGAATAAATGCTTTATAATTCGCTTAAAATAATTCCAAATTATATATACAAGGGAACTTTTAACTAAATTAAAATTACAGCCATATTAACTATTAGGTCAATAGCTTTCTTGAACACTTTATTCAAGGATTTTGATTTCATTCTAGCTAATACTTGAGGTTTTTTAAAAAAACATAACCAGGATTTAGTTTAATTTTACTTAAAGAGACTTTATACTACCGTGGTTTTAATAAAAGGCCATTTATTATTGGAATAAAACTTCACTACAAAGTTTCATTTATCAAAAAATTGGTCAATTTTTTAACTCATCTTTCGAAGAAACAGGAGTATACAGATTCATTTGCACCACCGCCACCACCACCAACCTAACAGCCGAATATTAATATTCACCGAAACTTAGTTATTCATAGAAACACTTTATAACAATTATCTTATTCTTATTTATTTGATATTGAAATCTAGTTCAGGGATGTCCACTCATGAAAATGTCAGGGGGTAATTTCTCGGCAATAGTACAGGAGAGGATAAAATGGTAAATTTTGCCATTTTTTGGCTAATGTGGATGTTGTAGTAATTTGCCCTGGCACAAGAATTTATAATAATGCTATATTTATATATGAAAAATTTAGCAATTACACAATTGTTTGTCGACATCTCTCCATTGCTTGAAAGGTTGGAGAAGAAGCAGTTTTCTCGTTTTAATGGTCATTTTGAAATTCAAACTGCCTAATGAGAAATCTTCCTTCAGGGCTTCCATATGGCCTGAAAACATGCTAAACATCTACTCTTCTCCTTTCGTGAAATACCTAAAAATATTCATAAAATAATCTTATGATAATTTTACCAGAATATATTATAAAAACACATATATATGAAATATAAAATAAAAACAAAAGATTTGGATACAAATAATTATTTTATGAAGTTATAATTTTGTATTTAGCTAATTTTAAAAGCACCTAATAAAAATTATTATCGAAAATTAGTCAAGTGATATACTTGTCTTTCTTCTGTTTTAAATTTTGTCCGATCACATCCCAACAGTAATAGTCAGAAATGTGTAATATATATATACATATATACATATATATATATGTGTAAGTCTTTGTTTAAGTTTATTAAAATATATTTATATATTGTCTGTTGGACTCATAGATTAGCTTAAATTAGGGATAAAAATTTTAACTTTCAAAGTTTACACCTTTAACAACCTCTTAAAACCTGGATTCGTACAAATTTTCATGTTAACACATATATACACTCTCTTGCAATACTAACTTTACTTTACTACTGCCCATAATTTATATAACCTGAGCTATATTTTCATAACTATATTAAATGTTATTCATCAATAATTATAATTTCTTGAAAAATTTCATTTTTATAATTAGATTATGCACATATCTATCATGCTAATTGGACACATTGGTTGTTTTATATCAAAGATTATAAAAGAAGAATGTTAGCCCCGATTTAATGTTCGGGTGAGCAACCGGGAAATTTAATATGATATCAATAAAGCACTTCGAGATGAACTCAAAACTGAAAGAAATATATTGAGTTGTGTTGTAGTTTTCCCGTTAGGAGGCGTTAAAGTCAGACATAAAATATCAACAAAATACATGTTTTCTGACTAAATAAGACATGCTTAATCGATTGGTGAAGGTTAGAATGCTCCAAATATCATATTTTTGAAGATAGGTTAAGAGAAAATGATAAAATGTATTAACTGTTTGCTAATCATGATACTATTTAAAAAATAAATGTCAGTTTAATTCATCGATTACGTGAAAATCAATAAATAACTTCTTAAATTCCATATTGAATTTTTCCATTTTTATTTTATCTTATTTTTATCCTTTATTTAAAACAAATAAGAGTTTAATTCATAAATTCTGTGAATAAGAATAAAATACGTCCGAAAATCGTGTTTGAATATTTTTATTTTTTTTAAATCGTTTTTCAAAAATATGATATTTGGAGCATTCTAACCTTCACCAATCGATTCAGCATGTCTTATTTAGTCAGAAAACATGTATTTTGTTGATATTTTATGTCTGACTTTAACGCCTCCTAACGGAAAAACTCCAACAAAACTCAATATTTTTCTTTCAGTTTTGAGTTCATCTCGAAGTGCTTTATTGATATCATATTGAATTTCCCGGTTGCTCACCCGAAAATTCCTAAACTCTTTAGTATTCCAAAGTTTGAACCACTCCTTAATCCATCTTAAAATTGACATTTATACAAATTTTTACATTATCAATATTATAATTTCTAATTAGCATATTGTGAAATTAAATAAAATATCGATCCATAGAAAGCATGTGGTGCCGTATGGATCGATATCTGTAGGTTTATTGCACTGAAAGCAGACAGCATTGCACTGCAATATGGATCAATTAGTCTATATGTGCGTTCAGTGCTGTCGCATTCTCAGCATAGCAAACGCTATAGCTATACAGCTTTGTTAAACTTCTTGCGACTTCAATAGATTTTAATGCACTTCATATCGAGGGCATTGACACACTTTGAATTTCTTCATTGCATTGTAGACTGAGTCGACTTAGTGTTAACTCTGCGTTTCTTTGTACGCAGTGAGCACTTATCGATTAGTTTGTTAACAAAAACGCAATGCACAGCGTTTTCGAGTATTCTTTGGTTCTTAGATATTATGTAGTAAACTGTTGTTAGTTTTATGTGTTTTTCATATAATGATAGTTTAGTGTTTGAGATAAATAAAATGTCAGTTTTGTTATATCTTTTTGTGAATTCATTCAACTCTTGGTTTCTGCTTTTCATCTTTTCTTTGGTAATGGTTTGGCGTTTGGACTGGAGTCGACTTCACATCTGAAGTGATAAGTATAAAATAATTCTTTAAATTATTTTAATACTATTTAAATAATTTTAATAATTAATTTATTATATAATTATAATATTATTGCGCTATATTGCGATTAACTTTAAGGGTGTGTGACTGATATCAGTCAATTTGTCTGTACAGTTTGATGTGTGCCTAAGCACACATGCTTAGGCACACAGTGACTCCTTGAGTTGAATTGAGGTCTTCTTAGGTTAGTTTGTGATTCCACGGGAATCGAGAAATACTACAGTAGACAGAGACTTAATGCAAGTCGATATGTAGTCTACTGAGTATTCTGAGACAGATAATGTTCGGCTAACCACCGAATAGTCTGTTGATCAGATTGAGACTCATAGTCGAAAGCTTGTTATGGACAAGTGATTCATTGTGAATCAAGATTTGTATTTGGAGAAGTGTTCGTTTCTAACGAACGATTATGAGATTCTGCATTGAGCAGAAGATATAGAGGTCAAGACTTCAGACGATAACCTTATTATTGAAGTATAAGGTTTAAACGGAAAGGATAGTCAGTAACCTGAGGTCACCGGCTTTGTATTGCATTGCTGCGGAGAACAAAATGTGATCCCGTGGATGTTTACGTCTATGACACACACAAACAACACAATTGCTAAGCGAGTAAAGTAATAATTAGAGATTAAAAATATTGGCGTTACCCTAAGCAGTTTTTAATCGCGACAATATTATATAAATATTTATGAATTTGTTGAAAGAGTCCTAAGAGAAATATCCTGGATAATCTCGACTTTAGCTCTATATTTTATTAAATTATCCCGGTCTCCGTCAAAATAATCTAGTCACAATCTTGCTAGCAAAATAATATATCCTTTTGTTTTGTGCAAACAAAGGAGAGAGAGAGAGAGAGAGAGAGAGAGAGAGAGAGAGAGAGAGAGAGAGAGAGTCCTAAAATTGGGATCCATTTTGTATTGATTTATTAATTGACATTTTTAAATAACAATGTTGTCAATCCTTATTACAGTTATCATTCTCTGCCTTTAATTATGCAATAAGATTAAGAGATAATCTCTAGTATATTCAACTCATACTCTTTCAATTATACACATGATAGAATTTTTTATCAGAAACAATTTAACAGAATTTAGCAGAATCATCTGCTAGATAAGAATGACCATCGATATAGTGGCATTCGATATGGTCTAACACCGGATTCTAATGGAAGGCTTAGTTGAGTGCGAGGAAGGCTGCATTGGGAGCAATGAAGAAGCAAAGTATCCTGGATTTCCTATGGAGAAGAGATGGAGTCTTACTATTGGAATGCAAACAAGACGGTAAAGAAGTTCTGGAACACTAAGGAGTCTCTCATCCAAACTCTAAAGGATAAAGTGGTAAACGTTTTAATGAAGAGCAAGAGATTTTGGTTAAGTGAAGAGATTATTCCGGAAATCTCTTGAACCCAATGCAACCGTAGAAGTAGTTTCTCATAAAATTTCATTTTCAAATTCTCGATTCGAATACTCATTTTGAAATGGTTCCGAACAATAATTATTACTAATTCAGTTATATATTATAGAAAACTTTATAGAAATTATGAGAAAAGACAAATTATTCAATAAATCAAAAATAAATTGTTTGACAAAAAATATCAATAAATCAATTGTATATTAAAATAAATATCAAATTCACTCATTTATACAAATCTAATGAAATACAAGTTTAGATTAATCCCTATTAAAGCCTTCGTTATTATTGCCGTTTGAGTACTGGTTCTGTCCGACTCTATAAGAAGTGGGAGAATATTCGTTCAATTGTTGGTTATTGTTATCGTTTCCGAACTTAACTGCTTTGGATCTAAACATTTCAAATATAAATAATTATAATTCAGATTATTATTAGAGAACACAATTTGATGACTACTAGCCTTCGGAAGTAAATAAACGCAACGCCTATTAATGCAAAGCATAAAACGGTCAGAACTGCAATGCCTGCTATCCAACCGCCCAAAGCATATTTGAGCTCCTGATCACATTTGGCTCCATTCCAACCCTCATTGCATTCACAGGCATAACCATTGGTGCCCTTTGGCAGACATTTACCATTACCGCACTGGACAGCAACGCAAACACCTATTGATTGAGCAGTAATTTAATTGAAATTTACAAAATATACTAATTCTGGCACTAATTAAACACTAACCGACACACTGTATGTTAAGGGAATCGAAATAATAGTTGGGATGACAGGAACAGTTGGCCGGTGCCACCCACACACCATTCTCGTCCTGGTATGGCATCGATTGAATACATTCAGAATTATTTTTTGGACATTCATTCGAGCATTGGTTTCGGTCGACTGTAATAAACATTAATACAAAGTATTAATAAAATTTTTATCAAAAGTTTTCTTCAGTTAATGTAAGTCTTGTTCTAAATAATAGAATGGTTGGGCATATATCACCTCTGCATATGTGTGCTATGGCTTCCTTCTGGTAATCAGGACTTTCAACGGGAAGATTATCTCCTTTTCCTTCCGAATAAAAATGTTTACCACAATCACAAGAATAAAGCGAAGGCTTAGAGACTGAATCTCTGCAATTTGTAAATATATATTTGTCGCAAATATCTGTTCCAAAGGCACAGTTCTGTTAAAAAAAAGTTATGGCAAAAAATTAATTTGATTTTTCAATTGTTTTATCTGTTTATTCTTGATTTATACCGAATAATTTCTCAATTCAGTTGTTTCTAACAATTCTTTGTTGATTATCATTGAAAATATGTCCGATTCACTCGTTATTTCCCTTTTATTTCTTTTTGTTAATGTTTTAAAAGCATTTGTATTATATTTTAAGAAAAAACATTCTTTGGGCTCGTCTTTAGAGGGAATACAAAATTCTTTGGATAATTGGGAACCAATGTCTACAACCAATTCTTTTGCATCAGAGGTATAGACAGATATTATACAATCGTAATAATCATTATTTAGTTTGCATTCAGTAATACTGATCTCTTTGCCATAACCGGCCTGAAGGAGAACCTGTTCTAACTGTGCGATCAAATAAGTATTGAAATCGAAATTCTTTAAGTAATTATAGGAATCATTAAAATAGCGATAATTGAGTTCATTCGCGGAAATCAAATCATTTGCAAAGCCTTTAGAATCAAAATAATAGTATTCATCGATTGTTTCCGGACCTTCCACTCTATCGATGACCATATCTTCCCTTAAAGTGTTTTTAATGTTAAGTGTGAAGTGGACTGTATTGGCGCCGATCACACACTCGTCCTCATTATTGGCATTCCTGTGCCAAACATATCCCGAAAAGCAATCACAAAAGTCTTTGACTCCATTCGTTGGCCCACTAATGGCCATAACTTTCAATGGATTGCATTTACTATTTATTTGATTACATGTTATGTTCCTGTCATCCAATTCGCAAACATCAGTACATAAATCGTTAGACAATTCCTGTCCCTTAGGGCACTGGCATTCAAATGCCACCCCTTCTTCTGTTCCATCGTTTTTACGACCAGTTGTACTACAAACAGCATTTTTCAAATCACATTCCTTTCTTCCCACTCCTCCCGAACCACAAATTGGTTTTAATTCACAAGTGTTTGTCTCGTTATTCAATACATAAACATCAGTACAATCGCAGGCAATCTTATTGTCCCTTTCGGTCAGTTTTCCGTTCGGACAGACTTTAATAACATTGAAGTTCACTGAAAAAGATTAATTACCGAAAATCAATTAATAGAGTCAAAGCAAACACATTTATGGTTAGTTCGGTTATAGGGAACACCTTTTATGTTATGAGTCAGGGATATTCCTCCTCCCACCTAGCATTTGTGCTTAACATTACATCTATGGACAGAAATTCCCACACTTTTAGCAAAAGAGTGGGCGAAAAATTAAAAAAAATGAGAGAAAAGCAAAAATATCCCCTTATTATCAAATAATTTGTTGTAAAGTTTTATTTCGAACTAATATTTGGCTATCGCTTACAGATTAATCAAATATAAATAACATAAGTGGGCATTCAATTAAAACGTTCGCATTTTTAGGCCAATTTTAGATACCCCCTCCCCCTATGTTTGCACTTGCTCGCACTGAGGTAAGAACGTTCGCAAGACCTCAACCCCCCCCCCCTCACAATAAAAAACAAATTCACAAAAATATACATAAATAATCACTTATTTATTAAAAGAATTCTAAATTTTACTCTATTTCAAGGTTTAAAATACTTTTGATAAATACTATATTGGTTTTTTTTATAACTTTTAGATATTTAGTATAAATTTTAAAGTTTTCAGTTCCCGTATAGAGAACGTTCGTATACACTCCAACCTCCTATCCTTTGTCGTTCACTTTGATTCACACCCCTCCTTCTCAAGTGCGAACGTTTTATTTGAATGTCCCCTAAGACGAAAAACTAACGAAACAAATCATTTATGCCATAACTATATACCCCCTCTACACCCCCTGACTCGGCCTACCTTGGCTACCCCTGAATTTAGTATTTATAATGAACGAATATTTATATAAGAATATAATTAAATTATATTAGGATTCATTCCAAGAAATTGATGCAAAATTTATCTTTGTAATCCTAATATACTGAAAATAGTTAGTTTTAATTCAAAATTTACAAAGATTAATTTTACAAACTAACTATTTTTAAATCTGTAAAATATATTTGAGTTAAATACTATCAAATATACTGTTATAAACCTACGATTTTTCATTTCAGCCCATATAATGCCGGCTGTACTTGTAAATCCTCATATTGTCCAAGAGTAATGTATAAAACACTATTAGCAATGATTGATTATTAATCAAAATGTATTTGCAGAGCTTTAACAATCTCCCAAATATTAATAAGTTCATTAGCTACTCTCTAATATAATCTGTAACAATGAATTTTTACCATTAAATTAAGAAGAATTATAAAATATCAAATTTTAATTAATTTTAACTATAAATTATTTAAATATTTAGATAATATTAAATTTATTTTGAGGTATTTCTATATTTCACTAACACTGCTATAACTGATAAAATGTTGACTATTGAAAGGTTATTATTAATTAATAACAAATTAAAAATAAAAACGAATCAAAAGTTTAAAATAATTTTTCAATTAATTTGTAAAATTTAAAAATGTTTTTAAATGAAAATAAAAGAGTAAAAATTAATGAAATTAAAATCAAAACAATTTATTAAATATCTATTCAATTAAAAACATTATTATTGATCAATATATGGACAATGCAGTAAGGGCTTTCCTCCATGGGCAGAAATGAAAAATCGTAGGTTTATATAAAAATGAAGAAGGGTTTACAGGACCATATCTTTCGAGGAGTGGACTCAGCTTTAAGATATGACCAGATTAATGACACCAAGACACTTTTCTCATTTTTTGAAAGAGCATTGAATTTAGGAGACATCTGAAAAAATTTTAAAGGAGTGGGTGGAGTGAGCAATTATGAGATTTCATTTGAAAACTTAAGCTTTTCCAAATCGCTAGAGTTAAGGTAACTCAAGCAAAACTAAAATGGGATTGACAAACAAATTAAATGACATTACAATATGAAATAAAAATACCCTGGTATCATTATTTAATTGTTATCTCAACAGTTAAATTATGTTTACAACCTCTAAAACTTTTAGCATTTTAGGGTTAAAGTGAATTAAATATAGATCTTTATACTCTTTGATAGGCATGTTTTCAATTTTTTTTCTATAAAAAAATAAAATTGAGTTCACTCTAAGCATATTTTTCTGTTGAAGCAATTTTTATTTATAACTTTTAAGTCCCTTAACATTTAGTAAAATTCAATCCTAAAACTTTTTTTTTATTTTTACATTTTCATAAAATACTCCATTTCGGATTAATCTTTAAATCAATTTTAATTGTAATTTATATAACTCCTGAGTCATCGATTAGGACAGAAAGTACTTGAGTTTTAATCAACTAAATTATTCAATTTTTCAATCAATCACTAGGAATTATAGAGTTATTCAACACTATTTTAAATACTTGAATTGTTTCACTGAAACTATCTTTAATTCATTATTAATAAAGTATTAAAATTTATTTAATTTAGCTAGAATGTATATCAGATATAATAAAAATATATTCTTAGTTCTGTTCATAGATATATGATTTCTAACTTGTTCCTTTGATCTGTTATTTAAAATTATATAAAGTAATTCTTAAATTTACTTGTTAATTATTAGAATAAATTGTACAAATCTTTGAATAAATTCAGTTAATCTTGTTTTAAAAATCTAATTGTATTAGATATGACTCATGAACAACATTACAAAATAGTTTGCAATAATTGTTCGTCTTATCTAACCTTCAAATATAATGCTTTAGACTCTTATCCTATGACACACATAGAGAATAAATTCAGTCGTTGTTTGTTTAACACAAAAAAACAATTCTCACAATGAGTTAAGTAAGGATTTAGTAATTCATTTGATTAGATAAACCACTTATGACTGGTATTTCAAATACAGGATATACTACTTAATACTAGATGTGGTTAAGTGCTTACAGTTTGGTTCGCAACTATAATTGCCTGCAACTCCTTTACGAATATAACCGACTCTACATTTACAGTCGTCTGGAGCGGCGCCACAAAACACATCCGCATTGTCACCGCAATCACACTTATTGTTATCATCTTTTAATTTACATGTCTTTCCATTACTTTCTAAATCAAATAACTTTTCACACGAACACTCAAATCCAGTGGAATTGAGTGCACATTTCTGTTGGCAATCGTTTAATGTGGGGAACAAACAATACAATGGGTCACATCTGATCTTTGATTTATCCGAATCTAAATTTAATTTCAAATTCAAAATATTTATAAAACAAGAAATTGAATTAGAAATTAATGTACTGTTACAGTATTGCACAGTAAGTTTTGCTTACTTTTAACTGTTTGATAGTATTCACTGCAGACACACATATAGTCGTCAGGTGTGTCACCGAATGCCATACATTGAACACCTTCTCCGCATGCAATACCATTCCCATTGACATCTCTGTGTTTTTGATTGCACGGATCATATTTCACACAATTAGAATCAATACTAACAAAACCGTCTTTGCAAACACATTCAAACTTGTCTCCCGGTTTAGAAGGCTCTGCACACTTCTGGGTCTCTAAATCGCAATTATTTGTAACACATTTCGGATTATCGGCACAACTAATACATGATATGAAGAAAAATAGTTTATTAAAAACAAAAATATTTCAAATTTGATAATTTCTAACATAAATTCATTGAAATTCCAGAACAAATTCTCATTGCAAATACATCTAAAGTTTCCATATCCACCGTTTATACATCCCTGGGCAGAAATTTGTTGGCAATAATCAGTTCCACTTATATTCTCTCCGGTTATTACTTCAATCTTATAATTTGTAATTTAGATTTAAGAATATTATAAAAATAATAAATTGGTTTACAAAGACTGACCTCATGTTCATAGAAACAGTAGTCATAGGCCTCACATTTAGCTCCGGTATATATATTACTTTCACATTCGCACTTGTGATTAAAGTCTGGGAGTCGTAGACACGTTCCCCTATCCGAACAGGTATTATAAGTGGTGTCTTCAGAAATACAGGGATCGCCCAAATCTATAGACTCTAATTGAATGCCATTTATTCCCGAAGACTCGTATTCAATGATAAAACCAATTCTAAAATTAGTTTCCGTTTTATTGATGGGAATTATAAGAGGTTTCTGTGTTTGAGGAGTAAATCAATTTAAATATATAATCCTTTTATTTAAATAGCTGTACAAAAATTCATACGTCCGATGAACTGATGCTATGGACTAATGTCTGCTCCATTTTTTCATCAAATGTAACCACATTTAAGATAAAATCTTCTTTTGACTCATTTATAAATTTAAATCTGAGTTTATAGCCATCGGTATCTTTGTTGAGCCAATTGCTAATCAAATATGACTTTTGTGGCGCTAAAGAACTTTTGGCTAAAATATGATTATATTTTTAAAAACTTAAGAATTCATTAATTATAATAATATTTATAAAATTTATTAAATAAATGATTTATAATTAATAGGTTTTAAGTTAATTATATATCTATTTGTTGTCTCACATGAAAAATCAATTTTATTGTCCGGCTGTCCAACCCATACCTCATTAGGGAATCTAATTGGCCATTGATTATCAAAAGTATAATTGTTATCTGGTTTTTGTGTCCAATGTGTCAAAAAAGGTAATTCTTGTAGCAGTTCTATAGGTTTTGCATCAATGTATTCATCGTTTGGGTTTGTGTTTAAGCGCACGACTATAACACCACTGTTTGGGTCATTAAGTCCAACGTTGAAGACAATATCAAATTCTTTATCAAAATTTTTTGCCAAATGACTGACACATAACTCTTCACCCGTTCCTTCTTTTTCTGAAGGATACCAATGGTTTTGGCCGTTTGTTTGAGTTGAAGTCAACTGAATGGCCGACAAATCGTTATAACTTATGTCAAGCAATGAATTACTGCTTATTTGATATTTAAAGTGAAAACAGGCATCAGTTTCAGGGCTCAGGTCTTTCACATGTAGTTTAAGTTTTGCATCTTTTTTGTTGGAATAATAGAATGGAAGTATTGGATCATTCAGTTCTTTAAGAACCGGCAGATTCTTTGGCGAAATCTTCGTGTCTTCTAATAGAGAATTAAACAATTGGCAGTCATTGCCCACACATGTGTGTCTATGACTTATATATCCATTTCGTGCACATCTTTAAAGAGTAATAAAAATAATTATAATTTTTCTCAATTTTTTATAAATCTATCGAAATATAAATATATACACTAAATGTTTGGATTTATTTGAATTTGCTTTTTAATTAAAGATCAAAGGCATCCAAAGTGGGCCGAGTCAGGGGGCATACAAAAGGGAGTAAGGTGAAAACAAAAAACTTGCGGCACAAGAAAGTCAGGGTCTATTTAGGCTATACCCGCTTGGCTATCCATTTTGAGGATCTAATTATAAGATAAATTTGTTTAAATATACTAAATTAAATTTACTTCAGTCAAATAGAGTCTTGATTGTTTTGTTTTATAAATTGTGTAAGTTTTATAATATAAGGGGCACAATATGTAATGCGGTATAACTCAAATTTGAACTTTATTTATGAGATGATTTCAGTCGTTCGCAAATTAATTGAATTACTCAATTGAAATTACATTAGTTCTCTTCAAAAAAATGGATAAAATTTATTTATATTGTGTCCATCCATGTCCGACAGCTCTCCAGATAAAGTGCAATTTAGCAATTTTTTATAAAATTTTAAACATCCATTAGGGTTAGGGTTCTACATCCATAATCGTTAACAAAAGTATCAGTGACACTTATGATGATAAAACTCATTATGTGAGCCAATGTTGGCGATGGTTCACTTGATTCCGTTCTAACAACTGTAGTGTTGAGAACCTCCCGAAGTTTAGTCTAATAACGTGTTTAACAGCAAAAACCGCAATATATGAGTCTAACATTTGATAATAACAAACAGTATTTCCTTGATTTTGATTTACCGCATCTCTGTTCTGATATATTCTATTACCAAATTAACATGCTAATATTATTGAATCCTTAAATTTATTTGGGTGGGAAGTGAAGGGTTGTTCAGTGAGTCTATTCATTCGAGTCAACAACTTGTTATTTAAATAATTATTATTTTCCAAACCTTTTTTCATTAGAGTTCCAGTAATAGTCATTTTGATGACAAACACACTTATAAGTGTCATTCGATAGTACTTCACAAGTATTGACAGCATTATTGGGCAGCGATGGTAGAGATGAACAGTAGACTGCATTTGTTTCTTCCGATTCGGTCTGAAAATTATTATTGAAAAGGAATGCATAAAAATAATGTTTAGATAAATATTTTGAACATTAATTAGTTTAAGCAATACTCAAATGTTTTATAATATTTCCACAAAAACAAAACAAACCTTCAATTGACATGAATTTTCATATTGACATTCAGGTCCACCAAAAGCTTCTTCACATTGACATTCAAATAGTTTTGGTGCCAAACCATTACAAATGCCGTTATTTCGGCAAACACTTGAACCCGAAAAGTACTCAAAACACGGGTCACCAATAGATAGCTTTTGGAATTTAATATTCAATACTTTATTTGTCGGATCAGTTGAAGCCTTTTGATAAGTGATTTCAAATATAACTTTGAAGGCCTGTTCACTCTGTTCTATCGGCACAAGAATCTCATTTTTGTCTGATATTGTCTTTGTATTATCAGTTCCGTCGGGTTTTGGTTCTTCGTTTGGGAATACTTTCGAACTACTAATAAGTTTTTCGTTTTCAATATAAATCACACTTTGTTTGAGTTCAAAGTTTTTGTGCAAACTTTCTGTCGTATATACCACTGAATAATAGTTTTCCGAAAGACTAATATCTTTATTATTTTGAATCCAATCGCTAATCAAATAAGCTTTTGTTGGAATCTCAGAGTCGAGAGTCACTAAAAGTATATAAAATTAATTAATTGACACAATTTTATTGAATAAGTATTATATAATACCTTGAAATTCATAAAACAGTTCCTTTTTGTCTGAATCGGGTTGTGAAGCACTGGATGTGAATAATTCTCGTGGAAAGTCTATCCAATATTGATTGACCGCAGGGTTAGTCTCAGCACTCCATTTGTCCCAACGATTCAAGTATTCATTCACTTTGGCTTTCGGTTCGGTTAGAGTTGGGCTAAGACTTATCAAAAGGAAACTGTTTTCGTTCCACTCATTCAAATCACCGATTATTTTGAAGTCGAGTTTAAACTCTTCTCTCAAGTCATACCGAAAATCTCTTAAACATAAGTCTATATTATTTGGACCTAAATCTGTGCTTTTCAAAAGTGATATAAGGGTTAAATCGGATGATATTTCTGGCGAATTAAACAAATAATTGATTTTCAATTCAACCGATTGACTGCTATTATATTGAATATCGAGACATATGTCATATTTTACTGCATTAATATTAGAGAATTGATATTTAATTGAATTTTCTTGTTTATTTGGAAAATAGCTTCCATCAACTAAAGTCCAACTGTTGTCTACCACTTCTGGAGATGGTATTGGTTCACATTCATTGCTAAAAACAATAAACAAATACCATTTCGTTGAAATAAAGTTTTAAATACGTAACTATTTATAATAGAGGAGAAGGTTGAAGGTTTTCATTAGTTAACTTATATAAAAGCTATGGAATTTTGTGCATGATACTTTGTAAATACTGGGAAAATAAGAAAGATTTGTTTGTTTAGAGCATTTTTCCATATTCTTTTAACTTTTTATAGTATAGTTTGCTTTTTCGGCAAATCAGTTAAAATGTGTTTATATTTTATGAATCTCTCAAACAAACTGCAAATTATTTTTCAGGTAATAATTCAGTACAATTGCCTTTTTCGTTGGCCATATTATTATCTAATATTTCGAGTTTCTATTTATGAATTTTATTTTTGGTTTTTTAATAATAGATTTTATAGCAATAATACAAATATTAGACCAAAATAGATGTGATTAGAATTGATTGTCTTGACTACAAGATTATGTGAGTTTCATATAATAACATATTAATCGCTTTAACTTAGGATTTGTTGAGAAAATTCTAAATTATTAGTTTGTATTCCAAAGTCTAAATTAATTTTATATTTCTCTTTAGTTAACAATTAATACAATAATCGATTTATATTCTATTCTATAATTTCCACGACTTTGAGACCAAAAACAAGAAATAAATGAGATATAAAAGACTGCATAAAAATAATATAGAAATCAATACTAAATATCACACAAACCTTTCTTCACTCCATATTATATTAGATTCTTTATCACAAAGACATCTGAACCTGTCTTTCAATGTTTCGCATTCCACTGATTCTTTAGCGCAAATTTCTTTTCCCGTAATTTTCTATTTTATTTAAATATTTATAAAATTTCGAAAGTTTTAGGAAATAAAATAATTATATAATTCTATATAACAAACCTCATCTACAGTTTGAGTCTCACAATAATCTCTTACTTCACACAAGTTTCCACTCCATTCTGCGGTCGCACACTTACAGATGAGCTGATTAGCTAAACTTGTGCGGGGATCAGATATACAGGAGCCACCATTCTGGCATTCACTTGCTTTAAAACAGGGGTCACCGAAATGTAATATTTCTAAATTAAATTCTACGGTATATTCGTTTTCGTCAATACTAGTAAGGGGTTTAAAGTACTGGACATAAAAAACAAATCTTATGTATTGACTGTATTCCTGTTCATTGAATATAATGCTATAAGTTTTGGTCAACGGATCTGCAGTTGGATCAGAAGTAACTGTTTTAAGTATAACATCTTTACAATGGGATAACCAGTCGCACACTTTTGGCTCAATTGTAAAACTACTGAATTGTCCCAGTTTTGCAACATTTATTCGAAATTCAGGATTAATGTTATGCAGACTTCTATTGTATTTTATCCAATTGCTGGACAGGTATGCAGAAGAAGGTATTTTTGATTTAGTGTTGGCTACAAAATAGATAATAAACAATATTAATAATCCTAATCTCGCCCCTTGCTCCATTCTCTGACCTGAAAATTGGACAAGGTTATCATTGAAGTTAAAAAGTGGATTCACAGGTGAAAGTTGTTGCCAATCATTTTGCCATGCTAAATCAATTTTATCACTTTTTCTCAAATAATTTTGTACGTGGTTATCAAAATCCCAGTCCTCTTTGTCCCCTACTATGTCTTCAATTTTAAGCATAAAACTGTTTCCAATGTTTTCATATTTGTTTTGTTCAATATTTATAGAGATCTGATATTTATTGGCGTTCAATGCGATTAAATCTCTTAAACATAACTTTGTTCTCTGGCTTTCCTCTGTTTTTGGTCTTATCTCAAGTATTGTGTCACTATTGGACTCCCTATCGATTGAGTAATTAATAGTGAGTTTAATGTCCTTTTCTGTTGGGACCGAATACTCGATATAAATACAGATATTCTGTTCATTCAAATCATCGTCTCTGAAAATAGTTAATGAATTTTGTGGCAAAAATGGATAATAATATTCAATTTCTTCCTCTAAATAACTATTTTGTTTCAACCAAAAGTACTGCCCATTGATATTCCACTCGCAGTCATTCAAAGTTTTACAACTTTTTTCAACAATTGTATTATCAGCCAAAGTGAGTTTTACTGTAAATCAAAGGTTAGATTACTTTTTTACAAATTAACTTTTAATCTTTTAGTTCTTTAGTGTAAAAAATGTCTCACAATTTAAATCCTTAATCGCTGCGTAAGAATCTTCAGTACTTGTGGTGACAATGATTTTAATGTCATTCAGTTTTTCAATTGGAATTATTTCTGAATATACTTTCCATTGATAATCTGCCGGCGCAATTAAAGTATCCACATTTGGAGCTGAAATATTTGCATCTTTTCCATCGATCCAATGCTAGAAATTGTATTAAAATTTACTCTTTGTCAAATAATATTGTGTATTTTTATATTTTAAGTCTTATTATAAAATATTTATATATAATTCTTATTAAGTTTTAATCCAGAGGTAGCCAAGGTCGGCTGGGTCAGGAGGAGAGGTATAGTGGGGGTATTGTGATAAAATTTTCTCAAAAAGTTATGTGGGTATAAAAAAATCCAAAATATGAAAAATGCAAAGAAAAGGGTAAAAACCTTTTGTTGGGTTGCCTATGTGGCAAAAGTCAGGAGGGGGTATTTTCAAAAATTATAAAGTCAAGGGGGATATTTAGGCTAACCTCTGGCTTCCCTTGTTTTTCAAGTGAAGTTCAATGAAAAAATATGAGAAGAGAATTCATTAAATGAAAATCAACTATATAGCAAAACTATAATATATGTATATTATACACTGCAACTTCTATATAGTTGATTCTCATTTGATGAATTTCTTTCACATATACAGGCATATAAAGTCTTAGAAATTCGAAAGTGGCCGCGTGAGCCACGTTTACATATACTCAGTGATGAGCGCCATTTAAATTCGGCGCTCATTCTTGACACTTAATTTATGTACAATAGACTTTTTATAGGTATGACATCATGAGAAAATCGATGTTTACACATAAATTAAGTCGTAATAAAAGAAGAAAATCTTGCTCGTGAGCAAGGTCAGGCTCTTCACAGCATATAATTCAATATATTATTCAGTAATAATGTTTATAATCAAAATCAAATGACTAGAACTCAAACAGTGATATATGAATAGATGTTT
>JAQFXN010000841.1:0-18274 GCA_034693365.1 Liacarus xylariae
TTACCAAATATATTTGGGTAATATTTAAAAGACAATATCAAACTGTACCAGAATCTGGAGAGAAACTATTGGTAATCAAGGGATAACAGGTTGATTTTTAACATTGTTTGATATAATTATTTTTAATTAATAAAAATACTATAATTGACGATTATAAAAATGATAATATATCCTGACATTTTAACATTTGCATCCACATTTGATAAGTTCATCAAAAATCATGTAAAATTTATTATTCTTAATACAAATGTAACAAAATTTTAATTGTTAATTTCTTGAAAACTACATTAATTAGAAATATAATTGTTGAATATTTATTCACCACAAAGTGTGCTGTAATAATGATTAAAATTTCATCAAATTCTAAAGACTTTTATCAAAGTACCGTGTTAGTCTTTTAATTTACAATGTATTTATGAATTCATTATAATTTTGACAATGTTAAAGATGAAATTACTCCTATAGTTTCTACTTGGTAGTAAATATTGGTTGTATTGCTTTACTGTATTTATTATTATAGGTTTCTCAAGTACCACATCTAATAAGCATTTGTCAAAGTTTGAATATAATTGAATATGATGCGATGAATATTATATATGAATGAAATACTGTAGTAAATAATTGACAAATGTATTTGTTCCTATTTTTGGTTCAAACTAATATTTCAATTTTGATAACAATATAAAATATTGGATTCTATTCAATTCGAAAATTATTAAAGGGGCCTATGGAGTCGCTGTCAATAGACCTATAGCCTGAATACATTTTATTTTAAAATATTAAGTGTTTTTCGAACTGATTCTTAATATGTATCGCTTGATCCAATCAGACATCGGAAATGTCCAAAAATAATTTCCAAAGTTGAATTCTTTCTATGGAAGTTCAATGTGAAATTTTTAAAAGTGCCGCAAAATTTTTAGCGGAACAAATGGGCCTGATTGGCCATACTCATGTATCAAATAGCATCAAAATACATGACCGCTCAGGGTCCAAATTAATTATTACAAATTTTTACGAATGTAGTGAATCAGGGATGTCCATACTTAAAAATGTCAGGGGGTATTTTTTCAAAGAAATCCTAGAGGGAGGGGTAAAATGGCGGATTTTGCCAATTTTTTTGTTAGGGGGGGGGGTCCAGGATAGGGGTTTTTTTGAAAAAGTCATTTTTTTGCATACAATATGAAATAAAGATGTTTTTAATACTCAAAATCAGTGGTTTTATGGTTTTTTAAAAATACAAAATGCATTAAAACAAGT
Organism: Liacarus xylariae; assembly: GCA_034693365.1. Taxonomy (NCBI): domain Eukaryota; kingdom Metazoa; phylum Arthropoda; class Arachnida; order Sarcoptiformes; family Liacaridae; genus Liacarus; species Liacarus xylariae. The sequence goes on from JAQFXN010000841.1 coordinate 1,258, forward strand.
GAAAAATTGCCCAAAAATAAGTGTATTTTCTGTTTTTTAAAATGAAAAACTAACTACTATTCCTATGCAAATATTCCTAAGATATGTCAAATGGAATGTGGGTAATGCTAATCTAAAGGGTTTCATATGGATTGAAAGCAGGGGTAGCCAAGTTGGGCGTAAACAGAAGTGGTATTTTTATATTTTACTCAAAACTCCGGGGATATATTATAATATTGATTACAATTTATTAAAAAAAGTTTCATTACTAAACATTATATTTACAGCTCCGTTGTGTAGTTCGCACCTGTACTGAAGCCAACTCATCCAAAAGGCCGTCTGCATCTGAAATCAATGAATTGCTATACAAATACCTCTGAGAGAAGTGAGAGAATTGAAGTTTACCTCAAATCACAAAATTAAAAAAATGTTGATTTGGTCGTTGACCTCCTTTCCAACAGAATATACACAAATTGCATATTTGGCTTCGACACAGACAAGTCAGGTAATTGGCATCTTTGGGATGTTTGTTGTTTGCAATTTTGCCGGAAACTAGAAAGTTCCAGGGGCAAAGATCCCGCTAACCCTAATTGTATGGCATTATTCCTTAAATGCCTCACTTATTTGTAGTGTTGTTAATTTACGTAACTTAAAAATCGATCATAAGTTACGCGTAAACTTTCGTAAGTTTACATTTTAAGCGTAACATAAATTTCATGAAAAATTACACATAAATTTTACATTTAATTAAATGTCCATGAAGTCTATATCATTATTAATAAAATCACCTTCATTTTCACTGTCACTATTATAAGAATCACAATATTCTGTAGTTATTTTGAGATCTATTATAATAATAAGATTGAACGATAACCAACTTTTCTACACATTTATTTAATAGTCTATTGAATGTCTTTTGAGTGAATTTTTGAATGTTTTGAAAATATTCTCTCAATAGAAGCACTTGTCCTCGGAATAACTAGTATTCTGTAAACGATTTTACATAATTCAGCACAAGATTTATAACTTTAAAATTCTTGCCACCATGTGATAACATTAGCTGATTTTGTTTCCCATATTCTCTTCAAGTTCAAATAACCAGATTTAGTTTAATTAAGACTTTTATTCATAAATAATACAAAATTTCAAATTTACGTCAAATTCAAACATCATAAGTTACGCCAAAATGTAAATTAAAACCTAAAATTTATAAGTTGCGTAAATTTATGTAAACTTACGCGTAACTTACTATCGTAAGTTACGTAAGTTACACTACTCACAATACTACTTATTTGCTCATTTGTTTGTTTGTTTTGTCAATGGCAAATTGTCACTAAAAATTCTATGCGATAATTATGACCAATTACATTTATTCAATGGTAAAATGGAGATTTTGTGGGAAAATTTTATAAAATGAGGACAAATATTATTTTTCAGTACACGTGTTGAAGAATTTAAAGTATTGAAGAATTAATTCAGTGGTTGCCAAGGTCGGCCGATATGTCAGGGGTATACAGGGGGTACTTTGTGAAAATTTTGCAAAAAAATGCAAGAGGAGGTACAATTTTTTCAAATTTGAAAAATGCTCAGGGGGAATAAGGTAAACATACAATTTTTGCTTCTGCGGCGCAAAAGTCAAGGGTATTTTGCAAAATCTGATCCAATTATCATCTTAAAATATTTTGACCATTAGATGACAATTGGATCAGCTAATTTTTGCCCGGAACATTTATAATTTTTCTTACAATATTTATTTGAATTTAACTAAAATATTATTTTCATGAATTGTACCCAAATTGCAATCAGTGATTAGAGTCGTTGCGAAAGCTTTAAATTAAAGCTCATTTTATAACTAAACGTCTCGTTTGGCAATGCATTAAATTAAAGAATATTTAATAAATGTTTAATTAATTCATTTTGTGTGATATTTAGGCAAATACTTACGAATGCAAACCAAGTGATCACAAAGACATCGAATTTGTTTCTTTGGACCAAAACTCGAATCCAAGAATAAAGAAACTGAAAAATTTTGTGCCACAAAACTGTCGACGCATTAAATCAAATCATTTTGAATAAATATTTTCATTTCAGTTATACTGTAATGAACTGAAAGAAAAAAAATGTTTTAAATTGAATATTCACTCCATTTATCACTGTTTTTGCGGACAAAGACTTAAAATATAAAATATGTCATATGTTTTACTATAAATATATTTGATTTAAATTTCATAAATAAATGTTTTTTTAATTAGAAATTATTTGTTTAATTAAATCCAGTTTTTTAAAAAAAGAAATTAATATAAATAATAATGAAAATAAAGTCCATGTATTGTGTCTATCGATTGTATGGATGGATATTAGTCGCGGCTTTAATGTTGGTTTTGATAGTCGCCGGCGCTTTACCCGTCGTTGGTCTTTGATTGGGAGCCGTTTGGGGCACTTGTGGTAAAACTTGTGTCCCTTTAATGGGAGGTCCGGTCATCGCTTTGAGTCCTTTGCCAAAAGTGATGGCAGCGATCAAAGCAGTCGTGTCCGCCATTAGTGAGGTCTGGGTTTGGTTTTGACGATTGGTCTCAGTCTCCCACTCCTCCCGAATATTCTTAACCAATTCAGTCATATTATTAACTATTTTATTGGCAGAAGTTATCTGTTTTTGGCTTTGGTCTGCATTTAAAGCACAAACTTTTGAATTAATTACACTCTCTTTGGACTCAATCTCGGGCTCGGCTTTAGTTCTCAAATAGTCCGGAACCATATCGTGATTGAACGACCCAACCCTCCCTTCAGTCAATTTCATCAGTTCGTCGTCAATGTCCGGACTGAGGAGTAGTGGAAAGAGCACTCGATTGGAAAGGGAAGGGGTTTTGTCGTTGCGAACGATTTTCATTAGATTATTGATTTGTGCGGAGAAAACAACGAATGAGTCAATACATTGAGTCCAAGTCATGGACTCGTATTCCGTCTCCAATCGCACCACAAATGCCTGAATCGAGTTCTTCAGATCCATCACTCGTTGGATGAGCGCATCCACCACTGCCTCCAACTGCTTCTCCTCTCTGTCCATAATTATGTCAATCAATTATAATAATTAGACTCCAATTCAAAACAACAATCAAAACAACCACTCATTCAGACATTTAATTCGCACACAATTTCACGTCATTTATGTTTCCTTTCATTTCAACCAAAAGTTTGCGTAAAAACACAAAAATTGTAATTAATTTTGTGCTTTAAATGACAATAAATCAACTAATCATACAGTAGTTTAAAATGAGGTACAGATAAGTCGATTAAAATACTAATAATTAATATAATGTTTGAATGATTTATATTTTTAATTAATTCATTAAAAGTAATAATAACTTTGATTACGACATACTTTTTGACTGAAACACACAATGCGTTGAATACATAACGTCTGTATTGTATTGTCAGCTGATGTGAAGGTCAATGCAATGAGTAATTTAATTGACAAACAAAACAAATAAACAAATATTTTGAACCAATTTTTTTAATCATATAATTAATTAATTTTTTAAAATTGATTTTTATTGATATTTTTCAATCAGTTTTTTCACACAATTATCTAATAATTGATTCAATGTTTTTGTGACTTTTTATGTGTAATGAATTGAAACCAAGTGTTGTTCAAAACTATTATCTCATTCTCTATCATATGATTTGACAAATAAATACAAACCAAAAGTGAGTTATGTTTTGCTTTTAATTTCATTTGATTTTTATATTTATTTTATGTTTTATTTGTAATCCTTTTCTCCCTTTAAATGAATTTTATTTTATATTCACATTATTTCCAAACGATTTGATTATATCTTAATTAACATTAATTTTATATTACTTTGAATTGAATGCAAACTTCTTTTAGTCGTATTTCTCGACTTTGTTTTCATTTAACAATAGCTCTGAAGAGAAGGTCGTTATCGAGTGGTGAATGACTTTATGTTAATATAATTGAATCAAATGTTTAGTAGTTTTTGATAAAAACAAAGAACTGTAGACTTTTTAATGCTTTTAATGAATAATAGCTATCATTTAGTTTAAACTCATTTAAAACCATTTATTTTTTTGAATTTGTTTTCAATTATTTATTGACTTTTAATTAGTTATAAATGTTGTTAATTATTAATTAAACGTGAAATTATAGTATGAATTAAAAGTCAATTAATAGATAAACAAATGACTTCGCAATCAGTTTCGGAGATAAGACTAATCCATGTCTTTTGTATTCATTACTTTAAATCAATTTTCATTTCGTTTTCCTTTCGTTGCAATTGTTTTTTGAAGTGATTTCTAATTAAATTTAATTATTTAATCAATTGTTTAAAAGAGAAAAAGATTTTAAATTGAGATTATATATCAAAACAGAAATAATGTTTAAATAAGTGTTAATTTTTGGAATTATTTATTAACGAAGAATTTAATTGTATTTTAGATCTGATTGGAGGTCAATATTGTTTGACATGACTTCCGGCGCTTCGTATCAGAGCTTTGCAGAGATCGGAGACGACACTAATCATGTACTGATCCATGTCTTGCCCAATGATGGGAGGAATGGATTACATTCGTGGCAGCACTACATCCATGATTTGGATGACTTCTTCAGTAAAGTCTATAAATACCATCAAAAGTCTGGATTCGCATCCATTCTCATAAGCAATGTCTTAGAACTGATTCAAATTTTATTCGTTATATTCTTCACAATATTTTTATTACATTTCATTGATTACGACATACTTTTTAAGAATAATCAACCCTCGAATGCAACAAAAGTGACGTTTGAGGATATATTCCTCGGCTATAGTCAGACGAAGTTCAGTGCCATTGAAGTCTATTTAATAATATTGGCGTTTGTTTTCTGGTTTTTTAAATTATTTAAAGCAATTCATTCAGTGTTTGTGAATCACGCGATTAAAGCGTTTTATAGCGAAGCACTGCATATATCGGACTGCACTCTCTTCACGTGGAACGACATCCAGAGCCGTCTGATTCAAGCACAACACGTCTGTCTACTACAAGACGGGGCACTCAACGAATTAGTCATTCATAATCGTCTTCTGCGTCACCACAACTATATGATAGCACTGATAAACAAAGGGTTGCTTCCAATCCATTATAAGGTGCCGTTCATTGGAGAAGTGATTTATCTGACAAAAGGACTTCAATTCAATTTCCAACTCTTGTTATTCAGAACTTCGTTCTCATTGTTTGAGAATAATTGGAAACTTAAAGACGAAGTGAAGAACGCCGGCAATCGAGTGCTTTGTGCGGAGAAATTTGCGAAATATTGTGTTATTTTCGCTATAATTAACTTAATATTGTCTCCACTCATCAGCTTTTGGCAGTTTCTGTATATTATCTACACTTATGCCGAAGCCGTCAAACGCGACCCATCCATGGCTTTGGGCACAAGGAGTTGGTCTCTCTATGCGAAGTGGTTTTGTAGACATTTCAATGAATTAGACCATCAGTTGAATCAACGACTGAACTGCGGTTACAAAGCGGCCACAAAATACATGAACTCATTCACGACTCCTATTCTCGAAATAATTGCAAAATTTGTTTCATTCATTGCGGGAACTGTTCTCTCAGTTTTCATACTTCTGACCGTTTATGACGAGGACGTGATTACTGTCGAACACGCCTTAACTGTTATGACTTTATTAGGAAGTCTTATAGCGATTTCGCGGACTTTCATATCATCTGAAGTCCCCTCACGTTATACTCACGCAGAACTGAACGCCAAAGTTCTGGAACACATTCACTACAAGCCTCACGGCTACGCTCCCTATACGAGTCAGGCCCGGCAGGCAATGTCCAGTGTTTTCCAGTATAAGATAATTGGCGTTTTCGAAGAACTCATTAGTCCTTTGGCGACGCCATATATTCTTTTGCGACATTTGAGACCCCGAGCTCTTGAAATAATAGACTTTTTCCATAACTATACGGTTGAAATCACAGGAACGGGTGATGTTTGCACTTTTGCAATGATGAACGTCAAAGAACACGGAAATCCTTTGTGGAAACCAAATGTTTCGAATCAATCAAATGATATAAAAGGCATTAAAGTTGAAGACAATGTGACTCAAGTGCAGCCATTATCGACCAGAGCTACTGAAAACGGAAAATTAGAATTGAGTTTAATTAACTTCAAACTAACGAATCCTAATTGGAATCCAATCAATGAATCGCAACAGAAGTTCATCGATAATATCAAATCTAATTGTGTTCTAAATGAAAGTCAAGGATTGGCCAGAAGTGGTTTCATCTCTAGTCTAAATAGAATTAGTTTAGTTAACAGCGCAAACACTCCTCCGCCCTCTGATTCGAGTTCAAGCAATAAAGAACAGGACATTGAAATGAATGCCTATCGAAACGAAAGGGAAAGACTTTTAAATACTATTTCTAATAGCGTTACCGAACAGGAAGAACGAGCGGCCGCTATGTCTTTGAGTACTTTATTCTTACATCAGTTCGCGTCCAATAGTATTACGAGATCGAGACCCGACCCTCCCTTTCAAACTGAATCACATCCTCTCCTCTCAACGCACTCTACTATTTCTGAACAATAAATTCGTTCAAAACGATTGAAATGTCTTAAAGTGAACTTTGAATTAATAATTGTTTAATGGTTTGCAAAACAATCTAATAAAATAAGAACAAACCAACGATTGAGCTGATGTTGCATTGAGAGAGGAAACTGAGGACAGAATAACTAAAATGTTATTCAATGCAAAGCACTTCACAACTGAATAATTGGGACTTAAGTAAGACTTAGAGTAAGAAAAATAACATTGCGTTTAACTATAATTCTTTTCAATCGAATTAAATAAAATGGATTTAAGTTTTATAAATAGTTGAATGAAGTGTTAAGTCGTATAAGAAATAAAGAACTGCATTGGCTTTCAAATTAAAGAATGAATGAATCGCTAGAAAGTAAACTATGGTTTGAAAACAATTTTGTTTGATTGTAAACAGATTTGTAAAACTAATTGAATAAATAACAAAATACAAGTTTCTGATTCTGTGGCTTAAAATTGAGAAATCACTCAAATATTCGAATTAATAATTAATGTTTCGGTTGTTTTTTCTTAAGACCATTGATTCGATTATAAAACTTTTAGTCTAATTTCATACAAACATTTTGTTGACTTAATTGACGTTACAGTCATTGAAGTGTTTTAGTCTCCGTCTAAACATAGTCTGCTTTCTGACGATTCAAATATTTGGTTCAATTAAATACCATTCAGTACCAGTAGTGCACCTTTTATTATATCCTTTTTCAATTAAACACTTAATTACTGATCGAAACAATTAAAAATAGAGGCATTCTATGAATGCGTGTTTAAAATGTTTTGTCTATAATTAATACATATTTGGCTCAAATCTATTATACTTCTATAATATTATACAATTTTAAACTACTCCTTAACTGGTTTCAAAATTTCTCAGTTTATGTAAAAATTCTAAAAATGATTTATTTTTATTCAAATTGAATTTCATTTTATTTAAGTTATTATTTAAATGTTTGTAAGACTTGTTATTCTAAATAATCAAATAAATGCAAAGATTATTAAAATTAATTTAAATTTAATTAATTTTATCTAAAAATTAATTCATTTCAGTCTTTGTTAGTTCTGAGTAAAATATATTCTTCAAAATCAATGAGATTTTTGAGGCGGACTTTAAAATTTAAAGAATTTTTATAAAATAGATATCGATTTAACTCTCGATTTCAGCTATTTTATTGTCTCTGTTAACTATCGATTTGATGAATTACCCTCGACAATTCGCATCCATGTTTATGAGTAGTGATGAGCACAGGCGCGAGAACTACGGGCCTAAGCCGGGGCCTCATGAGCCTAGGCTGAAAATATTTCGAGACTGGGCCTCGGCCTATAAAAATGTCACGAGCTTGAGCTTGGGCCTGGGCCTGAACTTTATGAGCCTCGGCCTGAGCCTACCCTCCAGTATAAATCTTGTGCAGGTAGTGGGCTATACCCAATATAGCAGAGGTAGTCAGACACAGAGAGTGCAAGAAAGCACTTTTGAGTTGAGATATAACCGAAATAATCAGCTCAATATACTTTACACATTAATTTTGAAGTTCGATCAGCGAGGAGAATTTTTTTTTAAATTTTAGGGGATATGGGTCGACAATTATCGGATTTCATTGGAAGATTAAAGCTTTTTCAAAAACAAAATGGAAGGGTTTCCAAAATACACTTTTCTGGTTGACCTCTTAAAATGATGTGAAAATTACCATAAATTTATTATCTCGGCGATATCTGAACTCTAAGGCACTCAATGAGTCTGGCAACCACTGCAATATTCCCTCCATGTCTGGGCCTGGCCTCTGCTCATCTCTATTTATGAGTCATAAATAAGTTGTTATTTCAAATTATTATCAAATAAATTATGACAAAGTTATTACATAAGATGTGTATTTACATATTGTGATAAATTATTTAAAAGTTGACCGTTTGATTCAACTTTGTCTTATGTAGCCAAAGTCCGCCGAGTCAGGGGCTATTTTGAGGCTATAGGTAGGTTATTTTGAGAATTTAAAGATTGTAAAATACCCTCCCCTGGACCCCTGTGATTTTAGGTCTTTGATCATTCCTAAATATACCAAATGTATTATTAATATCAATATTTTGCGAAATAAAATTTTGATAAAATGTTTTATTCGAAAATTATTAAACTTAATATTTAGCTGTTTTTCGTTGAATTCCAAAATTAACCAAAATATTTCAAAAATTAAACCGAAATATTTACCAAAAATAGAAATATTAATAATTTTTAAAAACTGCCGGCAGTGGATCTATTTATTACAGATTATATCGAGTCATTTGTGTCTATATTTTCCATAGGATTTTATTTATTTTAATAAGTATTCTTCCATTATTTATAAGCATTATTCTTTATTCATCTGATTATTTGATCTGATCCCTGACCTTTATTATTGAGGTCAGGAATGAATGGGCAACAGAAAGCAAAACTCCATACTTTTGTTCTTCAGTCGCAATGGGTTTGATTCAAATATCGTTTGTAGTTTTGAATGAAAGCTTATTAAAATTTAACATAGATTTTAAACTCTCTTTCCTCTTATATAACACTAGAAGTAAAAGAGTGTAATGAACTCGAATGTGATTTAAGTTAATTGAGAATTCAGATCAAACACTATTCTGTGTGCAATTCAGTATCACATTATGGCCTCATAAGTCAGTGTTCACTGGCCTACAAGTCATTCATTTAATTTGAATTAATAGAATGTCTTCACGTCTCTGTCAATGTGGGCCTCCATTCCCATCCAATAAGACCACACATAGAGTATCGCAAAGTTAAACCTTTGAATTGAACTAACGATTGAAGAAATTCATATAAATTGTTGTCGAAATAAGTGAACAAAACAAACAATATTTGAGGGCATGTTTTGGGTGTTTCCGTTCAAATGAATTCGTCATAAGTTGTGGAAATTTTGTTATTAATTCAATTAATGTAAGCGTAAATCTGAAATAAGTCTTGAGATCACTCATACAATTCATGAGCATTTATTCCAAGCGCTGTAATCGATAGGTTAGACAACTAATGACGCGTTGAAAGCTTTCAACGAATAAGAATTCTCTGTAAAACATTTTTTCTTCAGAAAATTAAGAATTGATATAATTTTTGATGAAATTTTGATTAAACACCAATTGAGTCTGAAAATTTCTGCAAGAAAGATACCTAAAATCTTGATTTAAAAAAATATATACTTATCATTCCATAAAGAGTTTGTTAGGACTTAGAAACCAACATTTACTATTAATTATCAGTTCTTACTCTAGTCATCAATAACAACGTTAATTAAATATTAATTAAACTTATTTATCGCATTAAACTAGCCTTGAATTGGCTGTAAATTATATAAATTATTTTTAGTTTGGATCGAACTTATAAAACAGTGAATTCCAAATCAGAAAACAACTGGTGATCACAAATAAATAACCAGACTGTTATCTACCCGGAATGTAAAAATATTTAGGAATCAATAAAGAATTGTTTTATTAAGCATTGGCCACAACAAAGAATAAATTCTGATTAATGTATAGAAATATAATATATTGTAGATTCAGAGTGCAATTTGAAAATTTACAGGTGTAGGGCCGAAGGTGTAAGCTCTATTACGCGCGTATTATGGCCATCATTAAAGCCTTTGTTGCATTCAAATCTGTTCTGTGGTTCAGGGGCAATTAGTGATTTTATAATTAAAAACCAGTTTTTCACTCATTATTCAAGTTCACTATTCAAAATATTTATATGAATATTGTATAAATATTCAAAATATTGGCTCTATTGTGGTTAATTCTAAATAATAAAATATTTTATTCATTACGAAATATTTTTGCTTTGCGAATAGACAGAAGTCTGGTTAGTTATTTGTGATCACCAGTTGTTTTCTAAGTTGGAATTGACTGTTATAAAATATTATGTTTTATTCTATCAAAAAAACCTGTGCTAAACAAGTAGAGTAAAGTAGTTGTAACCGAACAGTATTTTAATCAACTGAACTAATATCACAATCTTTTCGAAATTGTTTTTCTTTATATATTACAAAATAACATTACTTATGCATTCAATTAATTGATCCAATTTTTGTTTCAATTGTAAATTTTAAAATCAATTAGAAATTCTATTTTTGCCAAAACTTTATTTTTGTCGATTAATTCTTTGATAGAATTTGAATGTTTGGCAAAACAGAAATATCTGAAAAATCAGATAACAGTCAATAAGTAGTTTCAACAAAAGTCTCGTTCATTCCCTGTTAGATAAACTGACTGTTGGTTTGGAGATTCTTCGTGAGCTTCAAAGAGCATATTTACACTTTTGTCGATTCAATAACTTGTATTATATTTGGTTATAATTTTAGATTTAATACGATTTCCTTATTTATGATAAATTGATAATAAGATATTTGAGTAAATTTTATATAATTTCCTAATTAATACATATTTAGACCAAAACAGTTGTATTATTCTTAATTGAGTGAAAACTGGTGTAGAGTTTAGTCTTTTAAAACATTTACTATAATTTCAAACCGAATCGAATACGTCTACACTAAACCAGTTATATCTAGTCGACGGCGCTCTTTAAGTACTTCAACATCTCTCCAATTCATTTCTGAAAAGTGGATAAGAATTTATCAATTTTTAGAAATATAGTGAGCTTTGATTCTCAAACTTATTTTATATACGAAACGAGAAATTGCTTCAGTCTTTCATTAGTTGTCAAAGCGTTTGGACGTAAGACTCGTTTGTTTGTGAAAAGTTTTTCATCAGTTTTCTTAAAAATCAAAAACATTTAATAAAAATATCAAAATGAGAGACTTGGGTCCACTTATTGGTGCCATAGACCAGGGCACAAGTTCCACGAGGTTTTTGAATTTAATTGAATTTATTTTGTTTATCCGCGCAATTCATACAAAATTTTTTTTGCTGATTTCCAATGATTGCACTCAAAAAATTATGCAAACAATATATTTGGACTGATATTCCCAAACCAAAAGTGCTTTAAAAGCTTTCGACGTGTGTTTGCAAACAAATGCATTATAAACCGGACATTTATATAAAAACAATTACAAATACAATATGTGCTAATAATTGTTTTTATTAGTTTGTTTACAAATATTTATTAAATTAGTTAGTAATCCCTATAATTAACCAGGCGCAGAAATGTCAATCTTTCATAAAGATAAAAAAAACTTAAATAATGCATCTTGCAAGATCTTAAAGCGCTTTTTATGAAATTTTTAAAATATATGAATTTGTAAAATATAGGTTCCTAGTTTTTGTGGCTGAGACAAGTGAGCTGGTCACTTATCATCAAATGGTTAGCAAATGTCATTAGAAGTACAACAAACTAATTAAATGTTTTTAAATCACAGGAAATTAAAAGGGTCTTTCCATATGAGGGTTGGGTGGAACAGGTATTTTATTTTTGATTTCATTTGTGATAATTTAAGTATTTATAGCATTGATAACATATAAATTCATATCACAGGACCCGCTCGAGCTGTTCGACTCGGTTTGCGAGACTGTGGATGTGGTTATAGAGAAACTGAACAAATTAGACATTAATCCTAAAGATATTAAATGCGTTGGACTCACAAATCAAAGAGAATCAGCACTGGTATGGGATAAATTCACTGGTATGTCAAACTTATGTTTTCAAGAATGCCCAAGGTTGAAGATGCTCAAGAGAGCAAATATTAGTTGCACAATTAGCTCAGGCTAGTTTCATATTTTTAAAGCGTTTTACAGCAAAAAAAACACGAACACTATAAAAGAGTAACTCAAAAATTTATTAGTAGATTTTCAAAATTCGAGAGGGGATGACCACATGATATTATGTGACGCCAAATTGTTGCTAAATTTTAGACAGGAGGGGACGCACATATTTGTACTAAATTCGTACTATTTGCAATAGTGCTATAGGAAACTAATATTATTTACAGCGACTCTATTGTCAGTATGTAATTATAATTATAGATTCAATGCTATTCCTACTTTAGAAGTGTAATAATTTTAGTGTTACGAATATTCACTATAGCATTTAAGCTAAAGCGGAGTTGAAAAGTTTAAATTTAACTTGTCTAATTTAAGGATATATTGAAAATTGAAAACGGTATATATGAATTAAAAAAATGTTGTTTGATCACCTTTAATATAATATATATTTAGAAACTAACCAGTTTCTCATCACTGAAATTTGTTTTATTCAATAATTAAATATTTTATATTGTTGAATTTAAGCATATAATGTCTATTTTTTAAACTAATAAAAATTGACTAGCTTGTTATGGTAATAGAACTACTGGATGAGTATTGTAAAATGTCAATTTTTCCACTAACAATTCTTTTAAAACCGGTTTTCATGTCTAATAATTTTTTTTATTAACTATATTTGACAAGATTTAACAGAAATAATTGAAAGTATTACAGAATATTCTATAAAAATTGAGTAATTCAAAAAAGGCGCTTTCAGTGCCTTTTCTTGAAATCTATTTAAGAGGGAAGGGTGCCTGACAAATGAGCCTATTTTTTACTACCGGTATATTTATATCTCAGAATACTTTCATTTATATCTTTGCATATATGCTTATATATGCTTGAATACAATTCACAGCACATTTGATTAAAAGTAAAAATTTTTAATTAATTAATTTAATATAAAGTCTTGCTTTCTTGAGAGTATATAATATTATAAGTATAACTTACATTGATCAAGATAATAGTTGACCACGAACAGTATTTTGGACAGTTTCGGGAATCAATCACACAATTACTTTCTCTCAAACCACATCCTCTCAAAGTAATGACTTATAAAGAAGTATTTCACTTCATTCTGAATTCAAGACTGAGTAACACTGATGGTTGATAAAGGGAACAGGTTGATTCCAGAAACTGTCGAAAATACCACGATTCGTGTCAACTATTATCTTGATTCTTTTAATTAAAGTTAGAAAATAAATTTATATTCTTTAGACGACTTATAAATATATTTCATAATTAGGTATAAAAATTATTTCACTCAAATTATTTTCATTCCATCCAGGGCCAAAATATGCGAAACATATGAACAAATACTGTATCTTTGATAAATCTAACCCTGTTAATGCATTTTTACTGTAATATTTTGAAAAACCTTGATTATTTCTCACTTTTTATATTTATATAAATCTTGAATATACTGTATATCTTAAGCTTCTTTCAGAAAGTGATTTAAATTTTAATTTTTTGCATTTTTATTCAATTAAATCAATAGTGAATTTAAAAATCAAAAAAATTAATTAAAATTATTGATAGAATTAATTAATGTTAAGGTCAACCACTTTACAACTGTATCGTATGGTTGGACAACCGGACGAGCGATATAGTAGACAATATTCTGGATAACATACCTGGGCGTGATTTGAATTGGCTTAAAAAGAAAACAGGTTTACCCATTTCCACATATTTCACAGCTTTCAAACTTAAATGGCTTATACATAACGATCCGAAAATTGGTGAATCAATTAAAAACGATCGTCTATTGGTCGGAACCGTTGATTCATGGCTTTTGTACAAACTTACCGGTCAGCACAATACAGATGTGACCAATGCCAGTCGAACCCTACTGATGGACATCGAGACACTCGAATGGGACCAATCTCTGTGTCATTTTTTTGACATTCCTATGAAAATATTACCTAAAATTAAATCCTCTTCTGATGATTTTGGAAAAATAATTATCGGACCCCTAAAGGATATACCGATTACAGGTCTTTACTCTCTTTTACCCAATCATACATCTGTTGTTTTAGTTAATTATATTTTATAAAGCTTTGCACAAAACAAAACGAAATATGTAATCAATTTGATAGGTAATAGTTTGTCTTTACTAAAAAGTACTAAATAGAGTAAATATTTTTTTAGACTTATGGAAATTTCTTTCAAAATCGTTATCTTTAACTTTTGAAGAAAAGATAAAAAAGTCTTTATATAATTTTAAAAACAGATTATTGCAAAATATTTTTTATATATATATATATATAAACAACTTATGATATCTTTAAGATAATAATTAAGTATTCAAAGATAATCAAAAAACAATGGCATATCGCATATGACAGAGAGGGGAGAATTATTGAGAAACTCACCGATAGTTAAAAAACATATTAAATATTATAAAAATCAAAATGTTTCCATAAACTGATAATACAATAATACAATTAAAATTAAACTAAAGAAAATAGTTTCAAATTCTATATTTAGGAGTTATTGGAGACCAAAATGCAGCACTTGTTGGTCAGCGGTGTTTCAATATTGGTCAGGCAAAGGTGACTTATGGAACGGGTTGTTTCCTAATCCAGAATATAGGCCCGGGTCCTATTCACGGAGCTCTGAGTGGAGTGTCGAGTGAAGCAAAGAAAAAACTAATAACAACTGTCGCCTATAAGTTGGGTTCACAACCGGCCTGTTATGCACTCGAAGGAAGTGTTGCCATCGCCGGAGCGGCCATTACTTGGCTCAGAGATAATCTCGAACTAATCCAAAACTATAGTGAAATTGAAAGCATTGCTAATCAGGACAAGAGTGCTGGCGGTCTGTTCTTTGTGCCCGCACTTCAAGGTATGAGACCATAAGATCTTGTGCTTAGTTTACTGTTTGGAACAATCTTGTTAAATCTTATGAAACACACAGGTCTTTATGCCCCGTATTGGGACGCGAACGCAACGGGAACTATAATCGGTGTCTCGCAATTCAGTCGTAAATGTCATTTAGTCCGGGCCACTCTCGAAGGCGTGGCTTTTCAGGCCAATGATATCTTAGCGATGATGCGTCAGGACAGGGGTGGCATCAAAGTCGATGGCGGTATGAGTTGTAATGATCTGTTGTGCCAAATGTTGGCCGACATATCCGGGTGTCAGATATTGCGACCTAAGTTGACTGAAGCGACTGCATTGGGAGCGGCAATGGTGGCCGGATATCACTTAGGACTTTGGGATTTCAGTGAACCCGAAGAACCCGATTCTCAACCGGGAGTCGCGAACGAAGGACTGATCGGTCAAATCACCAGAAGATTGTCTTTTAATAAAGAGAGTACTACTAATCGAAGAAATTATGACATATTTTGGCCAAACCTTAACGAACAGACGAGAGTCGACAGAATCAACACTTGGAAAATGGCAGTCAATAGAAGCAGAAAATGGATTAGAGTTGAGAAACAAGAACTCAAAAAAATAAATTACAAACGACTTTCAACCCTTCCCTTCATGTTCTATGTTTTGCTTTCCTTCGGAACACATATATTGAGTGCTAATCAGTGACTAATTGCCGATTAGAAGTGATAATAGAGTACAAACTCATACTTTAATCAAAAGAATTAAATAAATAACTCCACGGAATCGTTAGTTTGCATACAATGCTATTCACTCTTCTGACACTCAATTGATTTCGTATTCAAACGCATTTCAGTATTCACTATAAATTGTTTAACATTTCGTATATAATTAAGTGTATATATTGTAAAATAAAGACATAAAAAAGAAATAATTTCTTTAACAGTTATGAGGAATTGCTTTGAATTTTTACAATACATTACCTCTATTTATAAGTTTTTCTTAATACTGTACCAGTATAAAAATACCAGAAATGTCGAGAGGGGGGGGGGGTAATTCCCTTGACTTTTTGGCAGGAATCCCTCTGGTCTCTCTACGAGGTTAATTCTAGCTATGTTACAAATGTAAAAAATTCATGAATGTTTGAGTTTAAGTATTGATAATCGGTATTAAATAAAAAAAATTTTGAGCCTTAGATTTAGAAATTTTTAAACGAATTAAAGAAATAATTATTTGAATAAATGATTTAAAATGAATACAAATCTTGTTATAAAATGGCATTAGTATTAACTCCGCTTTCGTTACATTAACTTTCGTAGATTCAATTCACACTCAATTTTTAAATGTAAGCACTTTTTAGAGCCTTTTTCAGAGCTTCAGTTATGAGCAGTGAGCGGAAAAAAATTGATTAAAACCTTGTATTCTTAGAGCGTTCTGTCGGTAATAATGAAATTCTATGCGCGAATGATATCTAAAGAATTAGAATTTGATGTGCAATTAACACATTTATTAGAAATTCTTAATTTATGATAAAATGAATCAAATAATTGATTCAAATTTCATCTCTTATTAGAGAAATAATGTTTTTATAATCTAATAGTTTAAAGAAAGATTGTATTGCATATTATCAATATTAATTTATTTTAGTTTTATTGAAAAATTAAATTGAAATATGCCTAAAATTAAATGCCTGCGCCAAGTAGATGGGGTACATGGCTTACTGCAGTTGAGTACTATAGGGAATATTATAGTAAGTTTTGTGATATAATTAGAACATTAAATCTAAAAGAATCGATTCATATAAGGAAAATACAGGAATTAATTGACAAATACGACTGTAGTTCTGATTTAAACTTTATTTCAAAAAAATTTCAATAA
>JAQFXN010000842.1:0-18273 GCA_034693365.1 Liacarus xylariae
ATAATTTTGAGTTACTCTTTCAGAGTTTTCAGTCAAGAGAAGAATTCCAACCATTACTAGAAAAAAGATTCTTTATAATTATAAGTATTGACAGAAATTACTACAAAATATTTTTTAAAATTCTTTATATTATTCTAATAATCAATTTTTGAGTATACAAATCAATGCAAGTCAAGTGATACCAGTCTTTAACTATAGTCTAATAAATCGCAAAAATTTATTTATACTTTATTTAATACCATTACCTAATGCTGCAGTCTTTAAGTCTATGTTAATATCAAGTGGTAGTAAAATAATCACTTCAATGTCCTTATGTCGATGTAATTTTGAAAGAGTTTATGGTATTTCCAAATCTCAAAATGGCATTCAAACAATAAATGTTTAGAAGATTACTGTTGAAACTTACCCTGATTGATTTATTTCGTTAATATTTCATTTCCAACTATGTGGATCCTTTTTTACTATTAGGCAATACTGGGAATCTTCCAACGACACAATGTTCCCTCGACTCGATCATTCATTTAATTAAAAGTCAATCTTAGGATATTTAGCGCTAATCTGATGAACACTAGTCATATATTCAACGAGAATCCGATAATTTTTGCTAAAGAATCAAGAAATGAATACAACAATATTTGTCACATTTTGTCGCTTATCTGATGTTTTGTTAAATAACATAATCTGTATATCATATCTGTAATCCTTAATAACAAATACTTCAATAATGTGTTTATGAATTAAATGAAAGAACAAATATTCCAAATAAAAAACTTTTATATTATTATTAATTTGAAGTAAGGAATCAAATGTTAGTTAAAATACAATTTTTACGATTACAATACAATACAATATTTATTTATATACATGTATTTCAAATGTGATGTTTTAATAAATATGTTTTTATGTCTTATTCTTTAAATAAATTTAATAAATTTTTTTAATTAAAATTTATTGTGTTTTACAGATGACGTGTAAGCCATGAGTGATGTTTAAGACAATTCTGACAATCGGAGCGACCCTTTGGGTCTCTAACCAGTAGTTTTTGTATGAAATCTATGGCTTCTTCAGAGACACAATCGAATAGATAAGAGGGAAAGTCCAGCGGACCGTTAGTTATATTACAAAAGGTTTCCTGTTTGGTGTCACCCGTGAAGGGCGAGTGACCCGACAGTAGCACATATGTCAAGATTCCAATACTCCACATATCAGTGGCCAAACTAATTGGTTCGTATTGTAGTATTTCTGGTGCGACGTAATCAAGAGTTCCCACTATTTCTCTAATCTCTGCGTCTTTGGTCAGTATTCGGGAAATTCCGAAATCACAGAGTTTTACGTCACCGGAAGGGTAGGGACCCGTCAGTAGTATGTTCTGTGGCTTAATGTCGAGATGAGCGATATTGAACCGATGCAAGTACTGCACCCCTTCCAGGATTTGTCGCACAATTCGTTTACAGCTATGCTCTGGTATTGAGTCATCTTCATCGAGCACTCGTTGCAATTCCCCGCCCTCTGCCCTACAAATACAAATTCAATGCCTTTTACATCAAAAACTCCTCAAATGTTTATTTATTTATATGTTTTTAATTCAAAACTCAATAAAAAGTTATGAATCATAAAAACAGAAGATTACGAAACCCATAGTGAAAGTCAAGTAAAGAAAGTATTGGTTTTGTTTTGTCGAGTATTCGGGGATTTGAAGAGAATTTTTTAATCAAATTAAACAACTTTTTGATTTCTTATTCTAATGTTATTTTTTAGAGAATTGTGTTTTAAATGTTTAAAAATACTCATTTAATTAAAGGGAAAACTATTTATAACAAATAAGTACTCTTAACTCAAAGCTAAGTTAAATATAGTAAACGTTGAAAGCATTTTAAAAATGCGACACATTTTTAATAATAAATACTAAGAATGTATTTAAATTATAAACTATTCAACAAAAAGTTTATATACATATAAGAGTTATACTGTCTGTGCGTTTAAATTCTTTTCTACTTTGCGAGTCATTAATAATTTCTTTTTTTCATTTCTTTTTATTTAAAGTAAAATTTATCTAACTTTACGCGTAAGGAATGAATTTTTAAAAATTATTAACTAAATTAAGAACAAATGCATGCATTAAAAGAAGCAAAAAACCTTAAAAAGCTGTGAAACGATTGAAAAAATCAGGTTTTAGTGGATATAAAATACAAAAACCGACTTATATTTTGAAAACTTAAACGAGTTTTGTTATAAATATAACACTTTTTAGGAATTTTATTATAATATGTTTTAATTCTAACCAATAGTTATATATATTTTAATCCAAATCATTGCTTACATTTCGAGCATTAGTATGAATTCGGTCGGAGTTTCATAGACTTCATAGAGTCTGACAATTCTTTCGCTTTGATTACTGGTTAAGAGGACTCGGATTTCGTGCATTATCTCATGCGTCACATCATTGGTTCGTCTCCTCTTCTTTATGGTCTTCGCGGCATAACATTTATTGGTCTCTTTGTGGACACAACGTCTCACTTGTGCGAACTTTCCTCTAAAAGTATTCAAAAACAGATTATCAAATATTAGAAAATCTAATCAACTTTTAAGGCACTCATTAATGAATCCAAAGTATATAAATTACATTACAATCTGCTTATAATCAGCCCTGTGTGCAAACCAAATCAATAAGCAGGTGATAATACTCGAATGTGGAGGGGAGGGGAGGGGGACCCGAATGAATGGTGCGCTCAAAATGCTATTAAGCGGGTTATGTATAAATTGAGTGCTTTTTAAAAAATAATTGTCAATTGTTTATGATTTTAGTATACAATGAGAGGCAAATGGGAATATTTTTGATACAATTTATGTTATATTTCACTGAAGAAAGTATTTCAAAATCTTATTCTAATAAATATTTCAAGATTTTTATATATTTTAAGGTCTTTTGTCGACCTTAGCGTCAAATATTGGGCTGAAATCTAATGAATAATTGTGTGAAATCTTAGTGAATGATTAATAATTTTTAATTTTTTACTAAAATCTGCATTCATTTCAAACACAATTGCTCTGAGATTTGTTAATAAGAAATATTAGGTCAGGGTTTCGAACAATTTGTAAAAATTTTAAACACACGATATATAAAATATATTTATTAAAAAAACAGATGGATTTGTTGTTATCTATTATATTCAGCGTTTGAACGACAACAGCCTTCGGATGACTTTTGCCCAAAAATGCTCGCAAAGGCGTATACAATAGCAACAACTCTTATAGATATTTTAAAAAAACATTTTTAAAAATCTTTAGAAACTCACGATTTCTAATAGATGTGGGCGTTATCTAAATGAAAGTGTGTTACACAACAGCGAACAGTAATTAAAAAGTCGTCAAATTTAATATCACAGTTGAGACGTATCGACAAAAAAAGTTTTTATTATCTCTTCTATAGGTTTGTCTTAATTTATTGATTTAAAGCAAAAAGAAAATAATAGGAGAAAAGAGAAAAAATAAATAATTTGTTCAAACAGTTGGAAACGAAACGTATAATTTCGAAAGTAATAAATTACTATTTATTTATTTTTGTTAAAATTAAAGAATCTGTCCTTTAAATGCGTTAAGTTTGCCATTTTTGACACTCAATAAGGACTTCTGACTGAAGACTAAAATTAGAAATTCATTTCTAAAAAAACAAATATTTTCTGTTGAGTTAAACCAAATTTCTATACATTTCTTCAGTTCTTTCTCTTATTGCACACACGGTTTGTGTGAAACGAAAGAATTACAACAAATTGCATGTGAGGGTCAATGCCATGACTTTTAATCAGAAAATTTTTAAAAATATAAAAATTGCAGAACAAGAGTGAACACTATTATCGAGTCCTATTGAAACTTAAGCACTGAAGCAAAGAGTAAAAGGTTATGTCTGTGTCTAAGGACTATCATTATTCACAGTTATATAAATCAATGGGTATTTCATATGATATTACATTATATTTTCATTTATAATAATAGCTATTATTAACTTATTATATGTCGTGATATGTATAACCACTCAAATTGTCTCAAAGAACACAATAAAAGTTTCTTACAATTAAATCACATAAAGTGAATTTAAGGCCAATAAATATTTTCATTGTCACACATGAATCCTAACAAAGAGCATAAGTTCTCTCTCATATACTGTAGACTAAATTAGTATTACATTCCATTACTAATCAAATTGAATAAATTAAACTGAGTATTGAGTTATAGCTTGTAAAAATAAGGGTTATATCCAAGACTGTCAAAGAAATCGTAAACTTGATCATGACATGAAATATTTGTGATAAATATTTCAAGTTGTGTTAGGTTAGTTTGGGTTGAGTTAGGTTAGACTGAGTGAGGATCTGTTGGTATAGCTAGGAATAATGAGTTTGTATATTTTGGTATTGGGATTTTTGGGATGGAACCATTAAGACACTAATACCTGCAGCTACATTACAATATATTGCCTTATTTTACACTACAATCTATGTATCGATGGAACCCCAAAAATAATTATAACAAAGTTTGGCCAATTGAGTGAACATAATTTGGTATATTTTCATTTCTCTGTGTTCACCCCTTGAGTTCATCTCCTAATAGTTTAGAAACTCATCGTATCTCCTATGTTGGGTGAATTTAAGTTTAGCTGATATCATCTTAGATTTATTCTTGGCAATTTTCTTTGTTCAACAAGTATAATATTAACTATTGTAAATCTACGGAAAACTTATAAGGAATGGAGTGAATCAAATCAGAGACATCGAGACATTTAAACCTTACCGGAAAAGACGGTCAGGTAATCATTCAAAGTTTTTAGGTTATGCTATTCAATACTAAATCCCCATTTACTGTATTAACACTAAGCAAACCTTTGAAGGAAATTAGCACAGCTTTGGGTCCGCTATTCTGTGATATTCTGAGGGAGAGGACAGTACGCCTGTACTGTACAACAAATGAAAAACCTATTTGTAAGCAAAAGAAAAAATTAATTTTTTAAAGATAAGCCAACTATTGAATGGGTTTTATGAGACCCTAAAAATTCACAAAACACTAAAAACTGATTTTTATATTTCCAGTTATATGAGTGCTATTGAAAAGAAATAATATTGAATAATAGAATGTATTGAATGCTCTCTCATATCATAATATCCACACATATCGTGTGTGTATTTATAGTTATATTTCAAAAGCACTAATACTCTGCCGTATATTAGAGGCCAATCAATGACTTTTCAAAGACTAATAAATCAAATGTTTAGAAATGAAAACTCAATGAAAATGTTTCAAAAGTATGAAAGAACTGAAAATAGACATAAAGTTTTGGTTATTTAAACAAATAAATATTTTTCTTCACATATGTTCTAAAAGGAAAAGAGATTAAATGAGATTTATTTGTTTGTTTGTCTCAATTGTCGTCTTTGGACGGCTTTCCTCAAAGACAAAGACATTTCCTTGAGTTGGAGAACAATACGGTTTGGTTTGACAGTCAATGAGTGAATCACTGAATCACTGGCTTTCCTTCATTTGGCTTAACAGCCCTTCCCATTGACTGACAGCCATCAGCCAAACGTCTAGTGCTGACCTTAACCCTCTTGTAAGCCATTATCATATTTTACAATATTTGCTTATAATTTGCTCTCTTTTATGGCTTATCTTTTAATCTGTATTTATTGATATGCAATGTGTTTCGCACATAACCAACAAAGCGGTGTTTGCTTTAGGATTTGTTTTGCATATTTCAGAACTTTACAACACATGTCAGCCCTATTAATACAGTAGAGACTGTAGAGTAGATGTAATAATAAAGGATCGCATGTTTAGGTGCTATAAAAGCTAATGAATGACTGCAAAGTCGATAATATAATTGACGCAAAATAATATGACATTGAATTCAAAGTATAATAAATATATTAAATATTCGGCTTATTATGTATTTCATCAACCAATACCACAACACAACTAATCATTGCTATTCTGTTCAGGATAAATCAATAATTAAATCGAATCAAGCATTCAATGAAATGAAGAGAAAATTGTTTAAAAATAATTTCATTTGGTTTGAGGACAACGATTGGTAAAAGACTTAAAGTAATGACACCATAAAGAAAAAGAATCCGAAACATGCCTTATATGTAAACGAAAAATGGTTTTGTTTTGTGGTTAAGAGTCTGATTCACACCACAAACAGAGATAAGGTTTTGGAAGGTTTGGAGCAAAATCTCGTTTCTATCAGTTAATAGTTGTGTGGATTGCATAACACAAATACAACTCATATGATCTCAATTAATGTGAGCACCGGTGGCACAGAACTGCACCATTGAAGCTAACCCTACAGTTTGGGATAAGTGGGCACACAATACAACCCTGACCTCAATCATCAACGTCTTCGAGAATGATGTGTTCATAATATCTCTATTCAAACGCATCAAAAGTATTTAAAAAAATATGAATTAATACACGAATTAAGTTCTGGAGAATTAGAAATAAAAATAAAACGAATCGATTGAGTGATAATTATTTATTTATTTATTTCATTATTCATTCATTCACTTAATTGTAAGTTAGAGTTTGAATATATATACAGTATATAAGGATTAATTCATCTGATGTTAACATAAAATACAAAACAGAGCATCAATTGTTCTCAATCTTAGAACCAAAAACTTTTTTACTATTTCTTAGGGAACATGAGATAAACCAAAAACAGTTTTCAGACATTCTTCAGTACATAAAAAACAAATAGTGTTTCACGAATTTAGAGGAAAGAAAAAACTAGAATCTCATGAATCGATTCAAATACTTATATTAAATATGAATTAAATTGGTTTTGAATCCGAATAAAATAGGTTTCGGTTTTGGAGTAATTTTAATAATAGTATAAAAAAATAAATTATAGATTCAAATGAAATGAAATGACAAATCATTAAAATGCTTGACATTTGTCTTAAAACAACAGTAAATAATAATGAGTTAATGACAATACATATACGGGTTATGATCTCTCAAATGATTAGATTTTTGATGGAAACACATCTGAAGAGAACGAAAGAGGATTTTGGCCTTTGAGGCAACGATCAAATCATTTGATGGCAAAACTCAACGCATAGCATAGCCCCCGGCTATACAGTCAGACCAGTGATAAGACTAATGTGAACAACACTAGCACTTCAACACTTTAGATATCAGTGCCATTGCTATCATTGGTATGAATGGTCAAAGAGAGGGGTGAAGAACCATAAGATATGTGTTTGTATGAAGTCTGGATATGAGAATTGGATATAAGAGAGTCGTAGATAAGAGTAGAACTGGTGTTCAGAAAAATAATAAACCAATTCATCTCATGCCTCAAGCGATCCAATGGAGGGGAAGGACGCCATTCGGTCAACTGAAGGACGTTTGAGAGTTGGCGTGAATGCCAGTCGAGTCAGGCTTTGTTAGGGTTTGTTAACACTTTGACTGATAATCATATATTACTGTATGTAGTGATCGAGTTCTATAACAAATATATTTAGCAAACAATAGACGATTACAACGAGTTCTCAACAAATCTAATAATGGTTTAGGAAAACAAGAAATCACTGTCTCTTCACATATACTGTAGTGACCGCACAATCACTCTTAGAGTTCGACAGTGAAATCAAATGAGAGCACAAAGACTATTATGAATTGAATGCAATTGTAGTAACAATAATAGTTGAGAGGAAAGCAAAACAAGTGAAGCATATCTTAGACTAAATGCTTGCGACAGAAAACAGGGAAAAGAAGGTTAAAGGACGTTAGGGGACGTTGGATGGCATCAATACCACTGCTGTTCAGGTAGTTCTGAATCGGTGTGCACTCTGAAGCTCAACAACGAGTTTTTAACGTTTTATGTCTTACACTGGAGTCAAGTCTATGCTTTGAATTAATTTGTTTGATATTTTTGTCGCACACCTGACAACTCTTACAACCTATGCCTAAGTCTATGCCAATCCTCTAACCGTTGACTGCAATGAACACCAATTGCTTTTGTGATCAAATAATTATTAAGCAATGACTGTATCGAAGCCAACACCTGATCCAAAGCATTCAACTGTTTCAATGAGTTTTCCTATAAGAATAGATATCCCGGAAAAGGGACCCCTTCTCTCAATTGTGTGCACTTCAATAATGCATACATTTTCATGGATTCAATTCAAACATATACTCTGTATAACCTTTAGATAAAATATATATTTGAATATTTAGTAAAACTGTAAACAAATTAACTTAAATTCAGAGCACTTGTCGATCAATATTAAGATTAAAAATACATAGGAATTGAGGCAAAGAGTGGTGAGAGAAGAGAGGAGTAGAGAAAAGAACAGATGGCTTACGATTGGGATTTGTATAGAAAGGATAGAAAGGAGTGGAACTAAAGCAAATGTGTTTGGCTTTGTGTACATAAATAAAGAAATGAATGAACGACTCATCAGAAAAGTGATCACAAGTGAAGACATTGTTTGGCAAAAGTTTAATAAATTATTGCTTTCTTTCTTCACTTTAGTCTCATTTGTGAGCTTTTATTTGGAAAAATAGGTTAAAATGTTATCCGATATTCAATAGTGACTCCACTTCTTATTAGACAATAATATTATCAATCGCTGTATCACTTCATGACATCATTATATCATACAATCGACTAATTGTTGCATACATTTGATGACAAACAGATTGCAATCCAATTATAGTCTTATAGTCTTTAATCTTATCTCTAATTTACAACTCATATGAAAATGTAATTCAAATAACAAATAAATAGTTTAATTAAACAGAGAATAGGGTCTGAATTGAAAACTCTTATATCAAATGATAAGTTGATATAAAAGATATAAAACAATTGTAATTAATTATAAGTCCAATAAAATATCATTCAATGCATTCAATTGTTTGACATTTATTACTCTAATTATTGACAAACAGTTAAACAAAAATTAATCTAAAAATAAAATAAGTTTAGGAAAAGTTGTATATAATTGGTGTCAAACCTGGCGAAGGGTCGGCTCTGGACGTCATAGCACTGTGTCATTCCCTCCTTCTTTATGTCCACTTTTAGGGGACAGTTATCGGGTGTCAGAAGACCTCTCATTGCTTTGCATTCATTGGCCATAACTGTCAAACATTTAACACAAACTGTATTTCTTGAAAAACAATTCAAATAAAGTTTGTCTTCAATACTGATTGCACTTTGAATTGAATGCAACGATAGATATGTTTGAATCGATTGGTGTTTACGTTAAAAGTGAATCCAAACTAGCGATTAGAGCATAACTGTATGTCTATTAATACTACAATCGATAACAGATTTAATACCAAAAACGGCTGTAAAACCGTTCACTAGTAATGGCGAGACTATAACCCAACTGTTGTGTAAAATCCAGAAAAAAGTATTTTTATTACAACAAACCTAATCAGAACGAGAAGAGCGCATGTCTTCAACCCATTCAGGCATCTGATGTAGGGATCAATGCAGACGTTGACTCGAATAGAGTGCTAAATAAAGTGAACCGATTAGCAGGGTTGTTTTAAACCACAATTGATCTAATCATAACCATTGATAGAAACCATGAATAGAGCTTGAAATTGATGTTTCGGTTAAAATTGATTGTAATTAACATTCTTGTTAGAAATCTACAGCAGTTCGATAGCCTATTGTAATATTACTCATTAATAACTTAATAGGAATGTTGTGACGTATCAGTCATTTGGGAATCATCATGTGGGATTTTCAGAGGGAATCTTTATAAAATAGTTTTGATTCTCGCGATATTCTTCTATTGGAGTTCTTAATGACGTACTGATCTGTTGGTGCCGTTTAAAAAATATACGAAACTCAATTCAAACTCAATTCATATTTGTTTAGAAAATAAATCTCTACAAAGACTTTCATTGAAGTTCAAGAGTAAATCATTTTCAATTCCAAACTAAGATTAATTAGGTTTTGAAAGAATTTAAATGTTTAGAAACGGATGCCAAGTCTGGACTGAATTTACTATATTTAATATTATTCAATGTTATGTTTAATTCGTAATTTCCTTATATTTATTAATTTAAATTAATGTATATTTTTCTCTATTCACTGATAAATTGAAGTCAAAGCAGATATTATCATAAATACAATTTCATCATTTTATTTTTCATTTAATGAAAGTTTTAAAATGAATAAATGAATTGAAAACAAAATTTGAAATTTTCAAAAACATCAAAAATGAATAAATTATTTAAATAATATTCATATTTTTCAATTTGAAATTTATAATAATCACTGCATTATTAAAATCCTTAGAATTTAATAAAAAGAAGTTTGTTTTGAATGCACTGACAAACACACACTTTCAGACTTATGCTATTTTGCAATAATCCAAACAATAATAGGCAAATCCAATCATGACTTAGCCTTAATTTTATCATTATTTTAATTGAATTTATTCATCAACTCGTGAAGTAATATCTGAGCGAAAGACACCAAGGACGCATATTGCAACCAGCTATCCGGTTGTGAATGAACAGAATATTTGAAATAATCGAATCACTGCATAGACAACGTACAGAACCCGACCCCCTATTGCAAGTCTATAAAACTGATGGACAACTGGAAAACGAGGCCTTCTTCGGATGGAAAGAGTTGTGAACAGAATGTAATACAGAATAGGAATAGGTTTTTGAACAGTAGAAACAGAAGTCCTAAGAGATCAGCTCTGCTTTCAGGAGTTCAATAGTTAGAATAGGTTTCCAATAGTTTTAAATATAAACAGAATTGTATTTTTAACTAAAATTTTTAATAATTACTTTCAATAAAAATCATTTTATTATTCAAATTAAACAGCGTTTTATTCTATAAAATAATAGAATTTTTAATAGTGTGTGGAATTGGTTTAATAACCAATTCAGTGTGCAAACAGCGAAAGAATAGAAGATTTGGTGACATATCAGCCCCTCAACAGCCAAGCCCTGGACCCCCAACTACTGTAGAGAGATTACTGTGAATACTGTATTATAAATGCTTTAGAATATTTGTTAGCACAAAATCTAATTTGAACCTGATCCAAGTTATAAAAATATTTTATATTACATTTAATTCTATTTCCTTATATTTACTTTTGACTGAAATATTTATAAACTTATGCCGAATAAACTCGAAGTAATTAGCTAGATATGTTTTCAGGTAGATGTGAGTATTATATTTTAAATTAATCCCTGTCCCTTTGTCTTCATTCCTTTTAATTAAGTTTCAGTGTTTTTGCATTCAATCAAATGATTAATAAATTATTTATAATATATGCAGAGGAGGAGTCCAGCCCGGAATACCCCCTGGCAAGATTAGTGGTTAATCCGGGTTTAAAAAGTGGGAGAAAACCTCAAAAAATGGAAGAAAAGCGGAAATCCCCCCTGACATTTTCAAGTCTGCACATCTTTGTATTGAATTCTTTATTAATTAACAATTAACAAATAAAGATATTCATTGTTTTATCGAAAATTTATTTTCAAATCATTGCCAAACTTTTAGAAACAATGAATTGAAATAATACTTTATCATGTTAAATATGCTTATAATTAGTGATTATAAAAATATAGATAATTATATTTCGATTTGAGCAACATTCATTCAAGGATGAGGAAGATCAAAGGCTTCAACGTATTTTTTCAAGAAAGCTTGTGGAAAATGTCCAGTAGAGTTCGAGGTAATTCTGTAATCATTTTTATTATTTTATCATGAAGGTAATTCCTTAACATTTAGTTCAGGAAGAGATATTATTTTATGTGAATTAAATGTTTTTAACAGGCATACCAAATTTATTTTTGGCCAAACGACCTGTTTCCAGGGAAGGGGTATTTCGCAATCGTCAAATTCTTAAACAATCAGTCGAAATTTTGCTAAATTACGTCATTTTTAATTAAATTCTGCAAGAATTTGATGATTGCGAAATACCCCTTCCCTGGCCACAGGCCGCTTCGCTAATTTTTCTAAGAATTTAAAGCAGAATATTCTCCAAAAGTGAAAATTCAGGAAAAATTTTGAAAAGTTTTATAGGAGTTTTCGGGTAAAGTTAGACATTTGACATATTTTTGAGAAGACTAGCTCTGGGCAATTAAACAAATTCTAACCTAATTGTAAAATTCTTTGGTTCAGTAGATTATGTTTAAAATAAATTCAAATAAAATTTGAATAGATTTAATCTAACCGTTAAATAGTACACATCGAAGGAATAACTTGTGCACTTGAAGGTGGCCCTGGCCAAAAAACTAATTTATTGTCTTATTTATTGTGCAATTCTGTTTAAAAATGTCAAATTCCGTAAAATTCTTTGAAAATCCTATCCTAACCTCACAAAACTCCACTCCTCAACCCCCCCCCCCCTTTGGAAAATCGGGAAAATTGTTTTGCAATAGCATCAGGTTGACTTTCTGCTTTACAGGCCTTACACTTTTACATTGGATATCCTGGATATCTAAATATTTATGGTTGGCTTTAATACTCTTCAATAGGAAAATATAATCAAAAGACCAAACCGTTGACGACCTCTACATGTGTTGTGTTCTCTGATTGGATGAAAGTTTTGAATGAATGCAAACAGAGATTGAGTTAACGTTTATTTTGAAAATAAACAAAAACTGTTTACAATTGAATTGATTTCGGCTTTAATTCAATTGATTTGTGTTAATGAGAATGCAATCGAGTTGTGAGAGTGTGGAGAGCACTGGTCAGAGTGCAGGCATAGGCACTGCACCCAAGCTGTCACTCGTGGCCCAGTTTGACGACATGTGCCGATTCGCCAATTCGTTGGTCTCAGTCGACGAACAATGTATTGCACTTTGAGTTCAATTGTTATTTTTGATTAAATTTATATTAAATTAATTTATTTTATTGAAAGCATTAATCAATTTATTGGAGAAATGCGAACAAAACAGACTTCAATGGCTTCAAACGCACAGAGAATTAATCGATTGGAAGAACAAATGCAGAGAATTAGAGCTAAAGAACAGCGAATTAGAGGCGAATCTAAAACACGTGAGGTTTGGGTTCGGAAAAGAAGTTCAAAACAGAGAGGATTTGTTGAAACAGAGGAACGCTTTGAGGAATCAATTGAATGCAATCAAAGACTTTGTTCTGAAAGAGCCCTCAAATAATCAAAACCCGGAGACCAGAGAAAAGGTATTGTCGTATTTGAATCTAAACCAATTGGAAACTGTGAACGAAGACAACGAGTCTTTTGATGGCATTGAGTACGACATGACTGAAGAGAATGTTTTGAACGATTCGGTGCCAAACAATACGTCCAAAAGAAACAAACGGAAGAGCACTGAATGTGAGCCTAACGTCGATAGAGTCAAACACGCCAATAGAGGACAGACCCATGAGATGGAGAGTCACTTCAATTTGGAGCGAATGGCGCCGAAAGCCGTGTTCGACGAGAATCGAGACATTGATTTGGATTCGCCTATCGATGAAAGAACTCTGAGTCAAGTCTTGCCCCGAACTCAACGTCATTTGGATTCAAACCAAATAGAGGACAGATTCGGACCGATGTCTAAGAGCTCTCCGCACATGAGAGCCGTTAATTCGCGTCTTTTTAGTCAAATCAATGCTCAGAATCTTTCGCCCATTTTCTCGACCCCTTTGGAGGACAGAAAACATAATTTACATCAAAAGAAAGCCTTCAAACCGGTGTATTGCGGGCCCTGTCGTCAGGCCATTGGGTTCTTCGGCACATTTTTCTGTTGTGAAGATTGTCGAGTCGTTTGTCACACGGGATGTAAGGCTCGACTACCCCTTCCTTGTATTCCATTTCGTAAACCCAATGGAAAGAGTTCTCAAATGGTTTTGATTGCAGACTTTGCGCCACAAACGCGACCAATGATTCCGGCGCTGATTATCCACTGCTGTAATGAAATAGAAAGACGAGGTCTGGAAGAAGAGGGCATTTATAGAAAATGCGGTTCCGATAAAGACATTCGAGAATTAAAAGAAAAGATTCTTAAATCGAAAACAGGAATTCCAGCGTTAGCTCACTATGAAGTGCACGTCCTCTGCGGTGTTATTAAACAATTTCTTCGCGAATTAGACGAACCTATAGTCACGCGAATACTTTGGCGCGATTTCGTTCGGGCCTCAGGTCTGACAAACGCAATAAATATTTTTGTTTTAGTTTTTAAAATTTTATGATTATTTGAGTTCAGATCAGGAAAATCCAGACGAAGAGAAGGCATTAATAATGCAAACGGTGGAGGAATTGCCCACTGCTAACAGAGATAGTCTGGCGTTCCTTATGGTTCACTTGATTCGTGTGACTCAAGCGAAAGGCAACCAAATGGAAAGCAGAGCGTTGGCCAAAATATTTGGTCCGACACTAGTCGGCCATTCAATGGTTGATCCGCCGATGGAAGAGATTTTGGCCGAAAACCCCAAACAAATCAAAGTAATGGAAGCGCTTTTCAGGATTCCAGAAGAGTATTGGAATGGAGTTCTTATGGCAACCAATTCATGGGAAACCAATAGATGTATGTCTTCTAAAATTAATTATTTTAATTGGAGTTTAATATAATTTATTTTTAAAATCAATAGTCGGTTCTCCAGAGAGACGAATGCCAAGCAGTGGTCGATTGGGAACCATTCAAAGGGGAACTCTAACACCTCTACGAAGTGCTTCTCAATCAAAAGGAGCGCTTTCTTTGAAACCATTGTTTTAATAAAAGACACAAAACAGACGAATATATAATTTATTTAAATATTATATTACAGTATTATATATGCATTTATTGATAATTCTTGAACTACTTATGTATTACTTTATTAATACAACAGATTTAAAGCGTTGACAATTTTTTTTAAACTTATTTTTTTCATATAAAACATTTGGAGTCCAAAAGTTTGGACGCATTTTTAAAATTCCTTTTATTTTCATTAATTCTTTTATTAAATTAAATATTTTAAAAATTAAAATCAATTACTTATTAAAAAGTTTATTATTGAATAGTTTTAGACTAAAAGACTTTTAGTGTGAAAACGATTGTTGTGTTGTTTCTCAATATCTCTATCACTGAAACGAACTGCGAATTCGATAATACGTTTAATTCAATTGAATTATTAAAAGACTTAATTAGTAATTGATTACACATTAAGTGAATTGTTTTTGTCACTACTCCCCCATTGGGCTCCACTTTTAGACCACTTAAGCCTTAGCTTATTATCAATAATCTTATCAATCAATAGACTTAGATCTGAACACTCCATACACTCCACTCCATAACCTTTAAATTCTATTAATGACATCCAATAAACTACTCATTAAAATGCATTCAAACAATTATAACTATAATTATAGGGCGTTGTTATTACATTGTTATAGAGGCTTAAATTGGTTTGAATCGGATCTAACTTTAAAAGTCACAACTGATCCGAACCAATCAGTAATAGATTAGAATCTAAAGTTGTCCTCAATTTAATTGTTTGTCTCAAAATATTTTTATGAATTCAACTTATTTTTTGCCAAAATATAAATGATTTGTGTCTTATTGTAAATAATAGTAAAACTAATAACTGATTATTAAATTTGATTTTATTTCAATTCAGTGTTGAAATAACAATTCATTTTTGATTCATTCAATAATAAGTTATTATTATTAATAACTTATCCATTGAAGTGATAATTATCGCAAATAATGTTAATTCAGTCTCTATTATATGCAGTGATTGTTGAAACAAATTAGAGATAAAACAAATTTGTTTTTTTGTCATTCAATTAAATTTCATTGAATTGGTTGTGAAATACGTAAATAATAATTATTTTTTGAATAATTTATATTAATTTATTGATTATGAAAGTAATAAGTAGTTATTTAGTCGGCGGAAGAATGTTTTTAATGAATGAATAGTTTTAAAATTGTGTTTATATTAACTACTGTTTGGAACAATTAAAATGATGGCTAAAGTCAGTGATGTATTACAAGAAAGTTATGAACAAAAATCTCTATTAAGCTCTCATCTAATGAATGGCGACTCAAAAGTTTCAAAACTTATCGAAAGAAATAAATGCGAAACTGAAAGCAATGAATTGAAAAGTTTACTCAAAACTAATTCAAACAACAATTTCTGTAATTCAACCCAAAATTGTTTTACTGATTGTAATTCAGTTGAATCTCAACAAAATTCATCAGAAAAGTAAGTTTTAAGTTATTGTTTTATATTATATTAAAACAATTTTTGTGATGAATTCAATTAAAAGTGTGACAAACAAAACGGTTTTGACCAATAGAGTCAGTTTTGAAGATCAGCAGACAATTGGTATCACAGAGAATGGAATCACCAAAACTGTTTCCGAAGAAATTGCGGATTCAGGTGAAGACATACAAACCAAAGAAAATAACAGAAACCATGAAATTATGGAATGTGTGAGTCATTTCAGTTAATTAGTCCTCAAATTAAGTAATCATTTATTTTTTGAATAATTTTTTAATTATTGAATTAAATTCAAATATTTTGTCTCTAAAATAATTAAAACCAATTTTTTCATGCTTTCCTATCAGTTTTGAAAATTTAAAATTACCAAACCTACTCATCGATTAACCATGCGCATAAGTATTAATCATAATAGAAACAATTAGGACCATGTTGAATGTCCCGCAATTTTTCTAAAACCCTTTAATTTCTATCGTCAGTAAAAAAATTACAATTAAACTAATAAATTTAATGCCATCAGAAAGTAGACTAAAATTCAAAAGAAATATCTATTAATATTGAATACTCTTCTCAACTTTTTTAAGCATAATGTTATGAGCAGGTATTAAAAAGGTTGTCTGATTGATAATTTTTTATTCAATTACCCCTTAATATTGAAATTTAATTAACCAAAAATTAAGTAAACTGGATTAATTATAATTACTGGACCCTAACTGAAATATGAGTCTAAAACTTATAAAATATTTTGACCCGTTAACGGGTAGCAATGCTCCTTTCATGCACAGACCCCCCTATGCACCCCAGCCCACCATATATATATTGTTGAAAAGCTTAGGCCAAGACAAGTCCAACCATACCATATTTGACCATTTCCGACCCGACGGTAAATGGCCAGATCTAACCAGGTCCCGACGAGACCCGATGTGGTCTTATGGTATATCAATGGATTCGGTTCATTTACCTGATTATTTTTATACCATACTCGACTCACTTACTATGGTTATTTTTGGTCAAATTCTGTAAATTCTTTAATATTTCATATGTAAAATATTATGCAAAATAATACTAGGAATAAATCTTTATTGAAAATATTTATAATTTAAGGAATTTAAATTGGTTAAAAATTGCGTAACTATATACCAAAAATGACCATAGTTTTAAATTTAAAGGGGGTAAGTGAGTCGAGTATGGTAACAAAATGATCAGGCAAACGAACTGAATCCATTGATATACCATAAGACCATTTCGGGTCCCGTCGGGATCTGGTCAGATCTGGCCATTTACCGTCGGGTCGGAAATGGTCAAGTGA
Organism: Liacarus xylariae; assembly: GCA_034693365.1. NCBI lineage: Eukaryota > Metazoa > Arthropoda > Arachnida > Sarcoptiformes > Liacaridae > Liacarus > Liacarus xylariae. The sequence continues at coordinate 17,511 of JAQFXN010000842.1, forward strand.
GGTATTGCTGGACTTGTCTTAGCCTAAGTGAGTGTGAAGTGCACAGGGGGATCTGTGCATAAAAGGTGCATTGCTACCCGTTAATGTCTTATATGAAATGATAATTTTTCATATAAATTTAATTATATTTTCAACAAAAATTTAATATAAATTGTATTCACATATTTTATTTATTCAGATAAACATATCAGGGATAATGCTATTCAATGTATTCATTTAAAAAAGGCATATATTATAATAAATATCTAGTTATTTTCTATATGAATAATTTTATATCCCTATGAATGCATATAATATGGGGTATTTGACAAATATATTTCGAAAAAGACAGAATTTGGTATTTCGTTTATGAGCAATATTTTATACACGCATTAATCAAAGTTTTCACTCAAAGCTATTTCCAAACTTTACGTTCTGTTTTGTTTTAATCTCAAAGAAAAACACATAAGACTAAACTCTTATTAATCTAGTATAATTTTAACAAAATATGATAAAAATAAGCAAAACATTTTTACGAATCTAATCGATTGAAATATTTTCTATAGATTCACATTCAGAGAATATTCAGACTGAATACTGAATTACACAATCAAGATTAATTGCTTCGTCTATACTATAGACTCTATAGTATTAATATTTGATCTAATTTACAAAGTTTTCAGTCAAAAGCATTTTTAACAGAGCTGATAGACGACCGGCCGTATCTGATAAGAATCTGAACTTGTGTCAGACGAACTTATACTAAATCTATAGATCCTAATAG
>JAQFXN010000843.1:0-18259 GCA_034693365.1 Liacarus xylariae
TTCCTGGGTCATCTCAGTGAAACAATATAAACTAAATATTCACATAGATGACCAAATATAGTGTAAAATGTTTTCATTGAGCTAGATCCTTCACTATGCATGATTGGTTTTCAATAAATTTTCAATTGAAACTGTACACTGATTTCGAGTGCAATTTCTATTCAAAATTTATTGAACTCCTATCATGACTAGTGAAGTGTCTAGTTTACTGAAAAAAAATTTACATGTAAATTTATATTCAAAGAAAAATTGATCAATATTTTAAAATCCCAATTTATAAATAACCAATTATTGCATGAATTTTACAAAATAAAATCTTTTTTAGTATAATTAAGTTATTAATTTTCATAAAATATGTAAAAACAAGTAATAGTTTATCACATTTAAACAGATAATAGTGTTTAAAAATTGTCGCTCATATCCCGCTAAATATGCTTCAAATCTTATTTAAAAGGCAATCAATTGATTTCGATATTTTAATTAATAAATAAGTGTTTTATGATTTAATTTAAAATATAAAAATAATTGTAATAAACTAAATATGAAGAAAATATTTCTAACCCATTGATTCGAAATCTCACAGGATGGAAACACAATAATTTTACACAGCTTTGATATGTCGAGGTAGTTTCTTTATTTCCACATACAAGTTTCTGTCATGCGCAAAATAGCCTAAACAGTATACTAACTTTAGCAGTCTAAGTTAATAACAATAACAATAACTTGATAATTTTTATTTTTAATCAACTTATCATTTTATTTAACCAATACAACAATGTGTATCATTTTAAAAATGGACTCTTAAATTTTTGGTATAATTAAAATTATATAATGTAAATTAAAAATTAATTTGCCTCAAGTAATGCGAAATTATAATCTTAAGTTCTAATACAGCTATTATATTCATTGATATAAATTGGTCAAATAGATTATTGCTCTGAAAAAGTGAACAATTCTACTGAAAAAATGTAAATAATTTAAATCAGATTATGGTTTATTGAGGAAAAATACAAATTGCAATGAATTAGTTTGAGAGAAATCTTTTAGGAATTGCTTGATTTCGTTCAATCCTATAATTATTTCTTAAATAAACTATTTTATTATTACTCCAATTAATGTTTATAGTGTTGTAATAATTATAGACTCTTCTAAACATAATTAGACAGAAATCAGTGAACACTAGAATAGAGAATCCAAACCATAGACTGAGTATACTTGAGATGAGACACAAGTATTCCTCGAAAGGCATCTTCAATGAGATTTCATAAATAGTGGTGGGTTGGGTTGGAAATTCAATTGACGCGCAGTATGAATTGTGATGGATCCTATTGCCACGTGCTACATTCTCAATATCAGTGAAATAATATTCTTTAAAGCAATAGACACTACGACTGCAAATAGCATTGCATTCATTCCGTACTGAAAGATCGGTTTCGTAACCGATATCCTTGTCTTTGAAGTAATTTACGATTGAATAATTTAAACTTGCCAAAAAGTTCATTGGATACACTGGATTAAGTTTAATATTATAATCAAGCATACATTTTGAAAAGCATTCTTTTCTGCTCTGATATTCCGAACAGAAACTCATATGAGGTCTGAATAAATGTTTAACAACTGTTTTCTGATATCTTAGAAAACACTCAGCATTTTCTTTAACATTAATTTGTATGAAATCTCTTTCTACAACTGAATATATCCTTTCTTTACTATTGTGTAATTGAATCGAAATTTTACCATTATGAATTTTGGACACATTATTGACTTCATATTGGGCAATAAATGTTGTACTTAATTCATTAACAAATTGGTAAAATTCACCCAATTCTCCATTTGTTTCAGAGAAAGCTGTAAAACAATAGTGTTTAATAGAAATATATTTTACATATTTTAATACTACATCCCAATTATAGAGCGGTTGCTCTGTTGTTGAAACTTGCTCATTTACTAAAGTAGTAATATATTCACTTGGTGAGTACAATAGTTTAAATTGTTCAGTTATACTCAATTTATTAAATTTATTTAAATCGAAATAGGTAAATTCAGTGATTGTATTATTCACTTTATGATTCCGTTTTCCAATAAACCTATTGTACACCTCTTCCCTTATAAGTGTTGATTTCTCCACACATAGTGTAATCCCAGGCATTGATATCCTGTACTCCATTTCGTATTTAACATTAGTTGTGGTTTCGTATCTGAAATATAATTCACTTATTTTGTATAATTGATAAACACATCCAATCAAACATATAATTCTGGCAAAATTCCTGACAGGTTTCATAGTTTCATGGTCACTTTTCTAAAACGCGATTATTAACAAAATTCTGTATTTATATAAAATTCTAATCCAAAAACTTTGAAAAAATATTGTCATTCAAAAGCAATAAATTTTCATGTTTCATAATTCAACCTTCAGAGTAAATCCCAGAAGGTGATAAGAAAATAATATCTAGATTCAATATTTATTCGAAAGTGGAGAAAAATATTCTATAAGTTATGAAGGAGAAAAGAATCTACATCTACAAAAGAATATAGAATTCAAATGCACAAGCTCTTTTATATTAAAAAATAATTTTTTTTATCGATATTATACAGATTATTTATTTTTTATACTCTAATGATTTATTAATAATTATACAATAATTTGTCATTAAACAAATTTAATTTAATATTAATTATTCCTCAAGAATTGATTTTATGATTTAGTTCATTTTTCCAATAACAAATTTCTACTAGCGCATTTAATTATTAATCAGTTTGTTGTTTTCCAAAATCTGTTTAATTTGAAATCTATTTGCTATACAAATCATTTAATTTTAAACCAAATCTGAATGAATAAAAGGAGGATAAAAGTAGGACGGGGTAGCTAAGTAGGCATGGCGATCGCTTTCTGAGGGGTGTCTCACTTCTGATGCTTTTTCAAACAAGTATTTATCCTCTCAGTTGTTCTCATTTCACTGCTGTCAATGAGCAGTCATTTGTTCGAGAAGGAGGGGGACGAAGTGCTTTCAGCTACATTCGGACGCTGCGTATATAAGGAAAGGTACTAAAGATGTTCATGAAAATGATAGTAAAAAGTTGCACTCATGAGTCACTATCATTTCCTTTAATACAAATCAAATGCAGATCTAATGCCTTTACACAAATCAACTAAAACAATATGGAAATTCAAATCGTAACCTTTGAGATAAGAGTATCAAGATCATGCCTTATAGGGATTAACATTTCTCGCTAGGTGTCGTATTGAGGGACAATTAAAGATATTATTTGATTAAAACATTTTAAAGAAATTTTTTGCTATTAATATAAGATTGAAAGCAATTATTTGTGAAAACAGATATATATTTAAACACAAGTGTCTGCTATTTATTTTAGAATACGATTTAAAAATGTATTATAATTCCCTTTAAATTCATTATATTTTTGAATAATTAGATGCGAATAATAAAAGATAAATAAAATTAAACTAATATACAGTAATACTCAATTTAACATAGTTATTTTTAAAAAATGAATAATAATTTAAATTAAAAATAGATTTAAACCAGCAATTAATGTAATATTCTATTTTTTTAAATTTTGTTCTATTCAACCCTATATTAATTCTGATGTAATAAATAAATTATTCCTAAAATCGATTCTTAAAAAAATATGAAAAAATAAAGGAATTATTTTTTTTGTCTAGTATTTAAATGCACCTGGTTTAACTGACAAGGTGTTCAACATTTTCTTCATTATTAATGCAATTAATTTTCAGATATAAATATTACAAGATAATTGTTGAATACTAATTATTAAGACTTTTTTTTATTATTAGCTTGCTAATAATTTATTGACTATTATTTAATAAACTAATTCGTTAATAATTTTGCTTATGTATTGATTTTATAATTAAGCTAATGTTTTTTTATTAGTCTTTTATTGTTTTAAATAGCTAACCATGGTATTTTTAAAAATCAATTTAATATCGATTGAATTGCCACTTTGAATACAATCACTGAATTTACCTATTTCAATTTAAATAAATTTAATAAATTGAGTATAGCTGAACAATTTAAACTATTTTATACACCATGTCAATATGTTTCTATTTTAGTAAATAAGCAAGTTTCAACCATAGATAGAAACAGCTCTATAATTGGGATATAGTATTAAAATATGTAAAATATATTTCTGAAAGACATTATTGTTTTACAGCTTTCTCTGAAACCAATGGAGAATCGAAAGAATTTCACCAATTTGTTCATGAATTAATCACAACATCTATTGTCCAATATAATATCAATAATGTGTCCAAAATTTATAAATTGAAAATTTCTATTCAATTGCATAATAGCAAACAAAGGATATATTCAGTTGTAGAAAAAGATTTCAAACTACTATCACCTCAAGAATCAAAAGGCATATGAAATAAAGTTAACTTTTACACCAGAACTCAAATTTTTGTAAAGGAATTACTGTATAAAATCATTACTAATCAATAGAACTAATGTTGTGACAAGTAAGTGTAAGAGTTGTAGTTTTAGTTAACTTATGAATGAAAAATATAATACAAAAGTTTGCTTAAAATTAAATGAATGTATTATTTATCATTTCTTAGTTTTTATTATTTATTTATTTTTATAATTACTAAAATAGTAATTTTTACTCATCACTAAACTTATTAAATACTTAACTCTTATATTCATATATTCTTACTATTGATATTAAACTTTCATTTCTGATTTCAGTAACTGTTTTAAAATTGGAAATTATTTTGATTGATAATTGAAACTTTGTAATGAAGTGTCATTCCAGTTAGATATGTCACTTTATAAAATTTATCATAGTACATAGATTTTTGAAATCATAACAAAAATCAGTCAATCATTTGTATTCTAATTAATTTGAATTTTTAGCACAAATAAAATACGTTTTGATAATAATAGTAGTATAAGTCGTGTATAGGGTGGCCCTCTGATTGTACTAGAGAAAGCGTACCCGTTTGGAAAATAATTGCATTAACATGTGTTTTAGAAAGTCTTAACAAAACTGAATTGAATTTATTGTTTTAATATTCAGCATTACACAGTTTCTCATTTAATAGTTTTAAATTAAGGACACAATTTATTTATGCCGTAAAAGTAATATTTGTTATTTCATACAAATTTTGATTAAATACAGTAATTAAATGATAAATAATTAAATAATTTGAATTGAATCACACTTCTTCAAATATAAGCTCGTCTTCCGCTTTGTAATGAACGACTAATGAAATGTTGTCCACTGCGTTGTGACTGATATCGCTTTTAATGCTATCAGTAATGCACAGATCTTCAAAACTGGTTGAGATGTCAGAATTCATCCTATCCTCCAATATTGTGAGAATAGATGTCTTAAACGATAATAAACGTCTGACTTCATTGATGGATAGTTTGAATAGTGTCCTCATATTTTATATCTTCTGAAATATCATATAAACGTCTCCGAAACCCAGTTCCCAATAGAGCTCTGAGCGTCCTCGTGCATATGAAGCATTCAGTCTTGTCGACTGAAGTTTATTTGTCAGCTAATAAAACACCCTGCGATTGAGGTTAAGTGTAGCCGATTGTCCGAATTTTCTGATTTGGATTGAGAATTTTGAAGTCATATCCCGACGATATTGACCTCAGTTGGGTCGTCGTCTGAGAGGACAACATATTTTGTGAACACGATTTTAGTGAACATTGTAATTAACTATTATTTTAAGCACTTTTGTGTAGAAATCGATTCACGTTTAGATTTATTTTGAAATAAATGATTTGAAGTGTATTTTTATATACTGTATTTGTACATGTTTTTGCTGACATCATTCTATTATTAGTTTTATCATTCTTTTACCTTCGTTAAATAGTCTCTTGTATTTCTCTCTATTTGACAATTCAGAAATTCCTTTGTGGTAAGCAGACAAAACTACGTCACACATAAATTAATTCATGCAGAAGTTTCTGAGCATGACCTCAAGTGCGCTATAAGGAGGAGACATTTTTGTACATTTAATCAATTACGTCATGGAAATCCGAAAAATATACCTTATAAATTTATTTTGTGGTGCAGAATTTTCTAAGCATGCGCTGTAATGCATTATAGTGAGCTGACATGTTGGTGCAATTAATCAATTACGTAAATATGAAAGCTACTTCACAAATAAATTATGTAGTGTAGAAGTTTCTGCGCAGGCTCTGAAGTGCGCTAAAGTGGGCTGACATTTTGATACAATAAATCATTTAAATTGTATAAATAAGAAAACTACTCCGCACATAAATTACGTAGTGTATAAATTTCTGCGCAGGCGCTGTAATGCATTATAGTGAGCTGACATTTTGGTACAATTAATCAATAGCTTTTATAAATAAGAATACTACTTCACACATAAATTTCGTAGTGTACAAGTTTCTGCGCAGGCGATGAAATGCGCAATAGTGGGCTGACATTTTGGTACAATAAAACAATTACGTTGTATAATTCAGAAAACTACTTCACACATAAATTACGTAGTGCACAAGTAAATGCGGAGGCGCTTACGTGCCCTATAGTAAACAGACATATTGGTACAATTCATCAATTACGTTTTATAACTCAGATAAACTATTCACACATAAATTGCGTAACGTACAAATTTCTGAGCAGGCGCTGAATTGCGCTAAATTGGGCTGACATTTTGGTACAATTAATCAATAACGTTGTATAAATCTGAAAACTACTTCACAAATAAATTACGTAGTGTACAAGTTGATGCGCAGGCTCTGAAGTGCGCTATAGTAAACAGACATATTGTCACAATTCATCAATTACGTTGTATAAATCAGATCAAAACTATATCATTCATATATTACGTGATGTGCAAGTTTCTGAGCATGCGCAGTAATTTTCCATAGTGAGCTAACATATTGGTATAATTAACCAATTACGTTTTGAAATCCCAATCAACTTCGTCATACATAATTACGTAGCACTAACGTGAAATCTGTTTTAACTGGTGTTTGCACATATGACTCATTAAGTCTAAATCTATTTTCACGTACATGTAAAAGAGAGTATGTCTGATTGGTTGAAGCACATGTTTATTGAGTATAAAAGGAACGGTAGTTTAGATATTATCGTTAAATAAACTCTAATTAAATTGTTATTTTTAATTAATTAAATAAAATTCCAGATTTCTTTCGATTATCCTCATTTAAATTGAGTGGTATTAATAAGTTTAATAAAAATATTAGTGTATTATGCAGTAGAGCTCTAAATCAAGATTATTGGATTGATATTCGCCTTCATTTCGAGAAAAGATCAGTTAAATGTGCGTCAAGGATCGGCAGTTCATCAAGAGTTCGCAACACTTCTAGCCTACATCAAAACCTGAAGAGAACATTTGATTAATAGGATCCGAAGATAAGTCAAATTCTTCCAAAATGATAGGGCAACGAAGGTATTCACTATTAGAGTTCGTAAATCTGATTGCCGAGAAACAATTATTGAACTGACATATGAAGAGATGAATGTAATAGCGGAACTCTACAAAAGAAATTTACTTAATTTCTCTAATAATATCTCAAATTGTTTTATTTAATTTCTAACTGATTTTTATTTATAATCAAAATTATGACAATTACTTAAATTAATTAAATTAATGAATATATTTCACTCAAGATAAAATACTATTCTTTATTAAAACTATTATTAAAATTAATTAATTAAAATAAAATCTATATGTACAATTATGCTGTTTTAACTGATTAAATAACATTTAGTAATATAATATGTATAACACATGTTTAGTGCCATGTATAACTCCTAATTAAAGCCATATATAAATCCAATTTAGTCCTATTTTATGCTATGAATAAATCCTATTTAGTCTCATGCTGTCGTATGTATAAGACCTAACTATTCGACTGTTGGCCTATGTATAAATAGTATTTAGTCCTATCTTCTACAATGAATAAATCCTATGTAGTCCTATCATATAAAGTGAATAAGCCCTATTTAATCCTACGCTTTAGTATGTATAAGTCCTATTTAGTCCTAAGCTTTAGTGTGTATAAGTTCTAATTATTACATTGTAGTCCTAGTTACCACAAGGCTATATTATGTATATCCTAATTAGTCAACTGTAGTCCTATGTATAAGTCCTATTTAGACCTATCTTATATAGTGAATAAGCCCTATTTAGTCCTACGCATTAGTGTGCATAAGTCATAATTATAACATTGTACTCCTATGTACAAGTTATATTTAGACATATTAATCCTAAGGTCCTAAGTCCTAATTAATCTTTATTATGATTTACTTTTATCTTATCATATGCATTGGTCATATTTAGACTTATAAATCATTACTATTTAGATATACATATACACAAGTACCTATAATATTGTTAGGGAGACGGGGACTCTTTTCCTCTTGAGTAATCTCTCTCATCTGATTATTACACTTTCTTAGTCCGACAAACCAACCATTAATTAACTTTAGTAACATTGTTCCCCTACAAGTCCCAATAAACATAAAGTATATATCTTATACATTCAGCACTGGGTGCACTGCTCTCCCGAGTACTGCCAACACTTCAGGCCTCCTCGTCCAGTGGACATTAATGATTCGAGAAAAGTGCCGGCGCCAATTGAGACAACACAATATATCATCGAAACCAATATCAGAAAGCATCACCAAAGCTAATCAATATGAAATCCTCAGGGTCCCTAAGGATGGGTAGGAGGCCTAAGCCTCCCTACCCCTTAAGAATTATACAGAGACTAACCTTAATCAAAACAAAGTCCTTATGAAATATAAAAAACTTTATTCAAATTTACAGTTAGATACAGTAAATTCAAGTGAAATCAAAAATTTTCCAATTTTATATGGAGAATAACAGGCGTTAGCCAAAATACATTCAAAAACTAAATTAATACATTTAGAGTTATAATCACGTATGCCTAAATTATTTGCCAAAAATTATATATAAAAATATCAATAATATTTAAATTGATATTCCATTATAAGTTAATTATAATTTTCATTTAATAATAAAGATATAACGATTTGGCAAACATTATTAAACATTCTTGAATGTGTATTCTTTGAATTTTGCGCGCGTTATCGACCTTCGGAATTGTATAATTAACCGCTCAATGTTTTTTGATAACTTTATAAGGTCAGACGAACTGATTCAACATTTATAGCGTTGCCAATCTGTTCTACCAAATCATCAAATAAATCACGATTATTCTCTAATAGTTTTAACATTTGATTCCTTTCCTCTTCATTTTCACTTATTACCACAAATTTTTTATTAGAATATTTCACCTTATTATCTAATAACAGATTCTCTTCAATGGTTGTTAATTTGTAATGTTATAAAGTGTACCTATTTTAATATTTTCAAAGAGTAAAACATCTACTTTCCTTGGATTATATATATCTTTAACAAATTCTGAATTGTACCAATCGAATCTTTTATCCTTATTGAAGTTGATAACTAATTTAGCTTTTCGGCAATAATCCAAAACAAGAAGTACACCGTATTTCAATTTGTCATACAAATGGAAATCATGGAGAAATATCTCGTCTTCTAATAGAATTTCTAATCTTATTTTTTGATCAAGAGTATTTGAACTTTGATCAATTAACATAATTTCTTTGCACTCTATTTCTATAACTTTAACTTTGATTTTATCGAATATTTCAGGATTAATAATTGAGCAAGTTGACCCTGTATCCCCAACGGCATAAAACTTAAATTTATTGAGGTTGATTAATAATTTTAATAATGTTTGAGAAGTTTGAGGAGATGGGTCGAAAATATCGGAATTTATCTCCTCACTTAATTTCGTTTGTTTTCGTTTCCCTGTCCATTTTTAGATTCAGTGCATTCTTTAGCGTAGTGTCCAAAATTTATGACATCTATAAAATTCTATTTAATCTTTCCAATTAATTTTCTTTTGTTCTGAAGACTTCTTTCCATTCCCATTTTCTTCTGATTTATTAAGAGTCAAATTGAGAGTATTCAATTCTCTTCGAAGATATTGAATCTCACGTGTATTGTTAGGGTTTTGCCAATTTTTCTTTTCTTGTTGTGGTTTGAACTCATTATTTGAGTTGTATTTATTTCTTCGTTAGCGATTTTGAAAACCATCATCCATTTGATACATTTGGATATCACTTAACTTCTCAATTAATGCTTTTAAATTTTCAGCAGTTTCACATGGATTAGTTATCAATCTCTCCATTACTTTATTTCGTAGTTCCTTATTTAAACCGTTAAACATATGGGTCATCAATTCTCTTTCACTCATATGTGGAGAAGTCATCTTAATCAAACCCATTTTATTTTCCCAATAATTGTCAAAATCGTTGTCTTTCTGTCGATTTTGGAATTTATTCTCTGTTATAATCATGTCATCAAGTGTATTAGTAAATCTCTTAATCAATGCTTCTTTAAAGTCCTTCCAATTGGTTATCTGATTAGTGACAAGTAAATTCATATACCAACTTTGCGCTGCGCCGTCTATTATACCAATAACACTTCTTAGTTTCAAATCTTCTTTCCATAGATTTGCTTTTGCCACTGCCTCATAATGATTTATCCAAATCCTCGGATTTGTTTTTCCATGAAAAGGCTTGGGTGAAATCATTGTACCATACATCTTTGGCCTTAATCTACACATTGGAAGTGGAGGGGCTGTTGTTTCTCTGTGTTCTATATTAATTTATGGGTAGTGATTGCTTTCCGATTGATAACACGCGGACTGTAAATCATCGTAGAGCTGAGAAGATTCTCGATAAAGATAAGACCTTCTGTAAAACTTTTTTCAGCCATCTTAATCTAATAAAATTTAAACACAATTGATTTTTCACAATGCTTTTATTACAAATTTTTTAATCAAATTCTGATACACAATTATAATGATGGTATATAATCGTAAAATTATAAATTTAGACAAAAGTTGTGGACGTGGAAGGTGTGTCAGAGAGAACACTAGTAGTTTCTGATTCCTGAATAGTCTCAAACGCTTCAGCTACTCATCTCCTCTTAGTTTTCATTTGTAGATCTGTTGGTTCACGTAAAATGTTGATGTATTCAAAATCAAAATTATTTATAATTTTCACTGTTCCGGATAGGGATCAGATGTCCAGCTTATACTATTCAATGGAATGGATACAGATTGATTCTTATCTTGAACTCGTTTGCCGCTTCTATCTATACTGATAAGATGTAATTTTTCAGCAATTTAAATGTGTTTTATTCCATTTTCTAAAACAATATACCATGTTATTATTTTATTTTTACATTTCACATCTAATAAATTTTCGGTATTCATCTTTGTAATAGGTAATTTAATGTATATATTTTCCAGAGCCATATATCGGAAAAATTGTGTCTTATTATATATGTTAATTTCGATAGAGAATACAGTGTTATTGCTTCGAAATTCTTCTGGTATAAATTTTCGATAACGTAGTGTCATTTTAACAGAACGGAACCAATTCGTGAATAACATTAATGTAACCAAAATTGTGAAAATTATCACGAAAACTACTTTTAGCACCCATGAGCTTGCAGCCACATGTTCCAATACATTTACAGTTATATCGGGTAATAATTTTATTTCATGTAATAATGAAAATCCAGTTACTGGACGCGGAGGAGTATTCACTACACCGAAACCAATCATACCAAAAAATCTCGTATATGTTAATTCTCCAACTATAAATACAAGTGTTGGCATTGTATGCAGTACATCTCCAATTAATGCAAAATTACTCCAAAATGTTGCTTTATATGAATAACTCTTAAAATTCGTTTCTAACTCTTTAACAGATTTGGTAAGATCTTTTGTTATTTAAATCGATTGTATTGTCAACTCTGATATCTTATGATCACTCAATTTTGTAATTAATTCATTCCACATTGTTTCATTGAAAGGATTAGAAACTTTTGGAAGTTCTATATTTGTTGTTGTATTATGAAATTTCTGTGTTTTAAATTTTTCAGATTACCTATCAATCAAGCTTAAATGGTAGCTGAAATTAAATAACTCTTTTGAATCATGAAGTGGCATAGAAAATGCGCAATAAATCTTCTGCCTTGTTAATGGAATGAATATTTCACATCCACTTTAAATACTTATTACATAAGCCCAATCTACTACTTAATAATTCTGGTGGATATATAAAGCACAGTCTTTCTTCGAATGTCTGGACACAAGAAAAGTGGTATATATTCGACTCTTCTTCTACTTTTCCGCTTACTTGATTCAACAACCAAATCATTGATTGTAGCTTGAATGAAATTAAACTAATTTCAGACTTCTTATCAACTATACATTGATTGTTTAAGCAAGGAAATGGTAAATTATTTGGTATTATTATTGTAGATTGGTTTTGTGAATTTGATCTCTTTAAAGGAATTTTCATCTTTATATGTATATATTGATTCGATTCTCCATTACTTGTCTCATTTCTAACCAAGTATGTTACAAAAAGGTTATAAAACAATACTCTATCATACTCTTTAAATGCAACTTTATAGTTCCCTCTAAGCTTTGATTCATTTTCGATCAGTAATTGACTAAGTTTCTGATAATTGTATAATTCTCGTGGTATCAATCCTTTTCTTAATGAAATAAATATTTTATCCCAATATTTTAATTCTTCTAATTGTAATACAAATAGATTCTGTAATTTATCTATTTGTATAGCAGAGAAACTTCTTACTTCACTTTTAAATCTTTCGAAAGAAATCTCTGTAGAAAGAGTTCTAACTTCTTTTGTAATAGTTGCCGCTAATCTTTCAATACTCCTTTTAATTACATTAGCTAAATATGTAACTCTATTATTCATTTCCTCAAAGCGTGCATCGGTTAGAATTCTTTTGATACTGAGTGGTACTGAGAGGTACTGAGTGGTACTGAGAGGTACTGAGTGGTACTGAGTGGTACTGAGTGGTACTGAGTGGTACTGAGTGGTACTGAGTGGTACTGAGTGGTACTGAGAGGTAATGAAAGGTACTGAGTAGTACTGAGATATACTGAGAGGTACAGAGTTGTACTACGAGATACTGAGTTTTCATTTAAAGCAATTCATATTAAATACACAATTTTTTTATTAAATATTTCTAAATAAACTTATAATTCAGCAAAAAAAACATAATTATAATTGAATAGAAGTTGATTAATGATTATTTTATCCAATAAACATAATTCTTTTGTATCCAATGTGGATTTTATAGACATTATGCATTCCTTTCTCGATAATTATGCAAAATGAATAAGATCTAATCACTCATTACTTAATTTATATAATACTATATTAAATTTTCTTTGATTTTGTACTGTCATTAGGAATTGTGTTAATACGATAATTGGCGATATCAAACACATTGAATAAATAGGTTTGACATAAAAAAGCCATCGGCGCCTCAATAGCAAGATATAAAACAACTGAATATCCAATAGTGAACAACGAAATTATAATGAATTCTTCGAACTTGAAATATTGAATTTTAAATCTATTTTAACTAATATCTGAGCATGGCGAATAATACATACCAGGAATTGAAGGCTGAATATTTGAGCTTGTTGTAAATTACCATATCTAATAAATATAACAAACAAATGTTGCAAATAAACCATATAGCTCAATTTGCTCAACGGAATAAATATCTTCCATGATAAGAATTTATTTAATACACCTATTGAATAAACATTTTTACATTATCATTATTAGAAGTTCATACAATTTTCTACAAGCTAACAGTTAAATAAATAAATCGGTAAGAGATCATTGTTTGAATTTAGGGTCTTTTCAAGAAATTACTGCAAACATGCGATTAAGTCAACCCTGAATTGTTGAAAGCCATAGGGGAAAAGTGCGTATAATATTTGCAAATGTGTGTCAGAAGGACAATCGAACATTTTGCACAATTTATACCTGCCCTGATTTTTTTAGGAAAATTTCTAAAAATAACACCTCTGACTCTACAGACCTACCTTGGAAAACCTCTGCTGTATATAATTCAATAGATTAATATAAAACAGTTTTGGGGTAAAATAGGTGATAATTAAAATGATTCAATTTAATAAACATACCTCCTTTCCCGTTATAACAAGCTAAGATAATCCATGAAACACATATTGTCCAAATAGTCCAGTGTAAACCAGCATAAATAGCCAACTTAATTTTAGATATATGAGGATTAAATTTATTATATATATAAACAGATAGTATTGATGATAAACATCCGCTTATCGACAAAATCCATAAAATTATATTTAAAGACTGAAATCAAATTAATAAAACATAAATAAATGTATGAATAAAAAACTGTTATAGTTACATTGTTGATATTTATTGTTTTATAACTGTGTATAATATAGCCCATTAAAATGCCCAAACAAAATGGAGCTACATGTAAATGTACACTTGCATGAAGAATAAATCCATTAGTCGACTTTTCCCTAAAGATAGACAATTCAAACAAGATAAATTAAATAATTAAAAATTTATGTCTACAAATAATTTGGTATTCCTGATATAGGATTCAGAACAACTACAGTTGATGATGAATCGATTTGACAGCGAGTTTATTAACGCCTGTATTGATGATACTAACATCGAAGACGGAAACAATGGTGTTGTGTCGAAATTCTTCTCAATGTGGTCTTCAGGTTAGTGGAGCCAAACATTGAGACAAGTGGAGAAGTTTAAATACCTCGGGGTTAAGAAGTGATGGGAGGGCAGAATCCTTGATTGATTTGCGTATCGCAAAGGCGAGTGCAAAGTTTCTAGAACTCTATTGCAAAATTGTGACGTAGAAAGAGTTAAGCATTGCTGCGAAGTTGGCGGTGTTTAAATCAGTCTATGTAACGACCCTCACCTATGGTCATGAGGTTTGAGTAATGATCAAAAGAATGCATTCGCGGGTGAAGCTGCCGAGATGAGATTTCTAAAGAAAGTGGTTAAAATTAAAAGGATAGATAGGATCAGAAACTCAGCCATCAGGGAATCACTAAACATCTACTTCTAAAGGTCGAGAAATCACAGTTGCGATGGTTCGGATATGTGTTGAGAATGTCTACAAATAAACTGCAACTAAGAGTGTGTCTCAGCATAACGGCAGTAGACCGAGAGGGAGATCCAGAAAGACCAGGTTATCGCACGTAGAAAAGTTGTTTGATCGAATGGGTTTATCTCAGGCCACAATCCAGATTTGGGTTTTGGATAGGAGTGAATGAAGGTTCATGATTCCCGACCTCCAAACCCGACCCGAAAGGATAAGTGTTCACGAAAATAAATGAATGAATGAATTTAAATTCTCTAATTTAACTTAATTAAGTGGGAACTTTTTTTGAAGTAAATAAGATAAAATATAAAAAACATAGTGAGTTTGTAATATCAGTTAACCAGCTAATCTGGAATAATTAATAGTATTTTTTCTTTTTTTTCACTTACAATTGACCAGGTGTGTTATAATAGCACTGGAATGATGTATTCAAATCCATATAATATGTGTGAACTGATATTGCTATTATGGTTGTTAATGCTGTTAACACTATTAAACTTATTCCACAAATTTGATTTCTAGGATTATAAAACATAAACTTCATAAATTTTACATTTTTCGAAAAATTACGAATTCCTTTATGATGTCATACAATTATGTTAGAGGCAAAGCCCCCCCTAATTGGCTTCCCTATAATGCTTTAACTGGGTAATACTAAATGAGCATCATAGTCAGCACAGGTAACATGGCTACCATTTGAGTTCTGGTCAATATTTTTTCATTTAGTTTTTTCAATTTTGTTCAGCTAGGTGTCCTTCATATTTGAGCAATTTTTCAATTTTGTGAGCTTTGTATTTTTCGTAATGTCAATGCTGCTAAAAAATTTGAATAAATATTTTTTCTTGGTATACTTAACATTAAATAAAATCTACTAACGATTGACACTCAGCAACTGTATTTCTGATTTCGAAAATCTAACTTGGAAAAATTTATCTTTTAGTAGTAAAAAATAAGCTATGAGCGTATTACGTTCCAATGGGGGACTTAAGGGGTTAAAATTAGGGTCAAAGTTTGGATATTTAATAAGCTTATTGTTAGAACAACTTTTAACAGAGTATATCAAAGATAGGGACAGTTGCGCAGTGGTAAGATAACAGGTTCACAATACATATAGGACCCGGGTTCTACTCTAACTGGCACTTTATTTGGTTTTTTTAAAATTTAATTAATGATTTTTTATTTATTAAAATACTTTTTATTTATTGAATTATTTGTTGAATGATACAATCAGGGATGCAGATTTGATACTGTCAGGGGGTATTTTCTCTTGATAGTTTGGGAGTCTAAGGGATGGTTTTTTCAAAAAGTCGTTTTTTGGTAGCCAATGTCGGCCTAGTCAGGGGGTATAGAGTGGCTTATTTTGTAAAAAAGTAAGGTGGTATAATTTTTTCAAAATATCTGAAAATGCACAGGGGGGGAGTAAGGTAAAAAACGATTTTTTTTGGCCTGCGACGCAGAAAGTCAGAGGGGGTATTTTGCAAAATCTCGGACTAAGGGAAAGGAGTATTTATGTTATTAATTTAATATCGACTTATTCTGCATTCTTGATACTTTGCACCCACATAAAACTCTCTTACACAATCATAAGTAAACATTATAATTTTCATAATTATCAGTAGATATCATAAAGTAAAAAGCTAAAATATATAGAAATTTAGAATTTTATTTCAAGCACATTTATAATAAACCTATATTTTAATCAAATAATTAAAAAAAAGTACTTTAATAAATAAAAAAAAATCATTAATTAAATTTTAAAAAAACCATACAAAGTGCCAGTTAGAATAGAACCCGGGTCCCATATATATTGAGGACCAGTTATCTTACCACTGCGCCACTGTGCCTATCTTTCATATCCTCTGCTAAAAGTTGTTCTAATAATAAGCTTATAAAATATCCAAACTTTGACCCTGATTTTAACCCCCTTAAACCCATCATTGGAACGTAATATGCTCAGAGCTTATTTTTTACTACTAAAAGATAAATTTTACCAAGTTAGATTTTCGAAATCAGAAATACAGTTGCCGAGTGTCAATCGTTAGACGTAGTCTTCATTACAATATACCTAATCTATAGCCAATGCTTAGCCGTAGTCTTTATAGCAATGCTTAGACTGTGCTATTCAGTGAAACTTGTATACCAATACTTATTTAACTCCTTAAACGAAACTCGTTTTTGCTGTTTACATCTTTTGTTATTTGAAATAATGAAATATTTAATATAAAGGAATATTTGAATTAATATTTTTCTTTGAAATAAATAATTTTACCTGGGCACATAGAATGCAATTTATATTTTTCAATAAAAGCTTAGACATTCTATTGTCTTGTTTATTAAGAGAAAACTCTATCTGGAAACAAACTGTAATAAAAAGTTTCATTTATCTAAAATTTTGTACAATTTGTCAGTTATTGTTGGTATCCTAAAAAACATTGTACTTTTATGAAAGATGAATAGAATATATAAAAATAACAATTTTACAACTGAATAGAATTCGTCATTATATATAGTTTTCAAATGGAAATATTAGTAGTCTAATCTCAACATTCAGATTTAAATTTTAATCTCACCATTATTTTATTAATATTTTGAATTTATTATAAAATTCTTTATATAAATTGCTTTTCCACCAAAACGGAATCAACTATATAGCAAAGCTATAGATATATACTGCAACTGCTATATAATTGATTCTGCTTTGGTGGAAAAGCGATTCATATGTCAAAACATGCAAGTTGAAAAAATTGGCAAAACTTGTAATACTATACTTGTTTCATTCTATTATATTTTCTAACTTTATTATTTTAGTTACATAGATCTGATGGATAGCCACTCTATATTTCATAAACACGTTATAAAATTGTTTTTGTTCAATTTTTTTGTTAAGATTTCATTTTTATTCAAAATCTTTGATTACTTGTGCTTTATTCAATTATTGACATAAAGCAAAAACTTAATTAAGCAATGTTTAACTGCTTTGAATTTAATTTTGCTATTTTTATACATAAAAAATATATAACTTATTTAATACTCATATTTCATATACACTCTTCCCGATTTTATTTTATCCAGCGAAATGCTTTATTCTTACTCATTAGCTTTGAGATTTATATTTGATTAATTTTTTACCGAAAGATTAACATTAATATCAAATAATTCAAAATAAAAACTTTGATACAATGA
>JAQFXN010000844.1:0-18230 GCA_034693365.1 Liacarus xylariae
AACAATATTTCTCAATATATAAGAAAATTGGAGTACATTAGAGTACTATTGAATTCAAATCAATGAGTAACGGCGCAAAAGGCTTTTCCTTAAACAATAATGAGTTCTTTAGAAAATATTACTGTAATTTTTTTACTATTGAAAATGAATTGTGAATAAAATTTTATTAATGATTTGATGAGTAAATAAAAAGATTAACAAAATAATAATGTCTTTAGAATTCATCAATTTTTTCAACCAATCATTTAAATCGTCAATTAAAAATATGTCAGAATTTTTAAACATATTTTAGTGAGGGTTTAGGGATTGATACTGAAGGGTATTTATTATTTGCCATATTAGAGGCAAAGATATTAGCTATGATATTAATTAAATAATAAATGACAGATTTAATTCAACTGTCATTATTTAGATGGAAACGATGAATACTTTCCAAAAAATAATAGTGTGGATCAGTTTTAAATCATTACATTTTCAGTGTTTAAACATCAATTTTTTTAAACGGTACAGCTAATAAATGAACCTGTTTCGTGATCATATTGTTTCCCTTTATTTTATTATATTTGACGAATCTGTTACCGAGAATTTAATTTCAACAACAAGTAATTTGAAATAAAAATTTTGTTATAAAGAGTATTTACCAATAACTAAGTTTTCATTTCAAACTAATATTTGTCTGTCGTTCACAGATTAGTCAAATATAATAACATTAAGCGAAACAATAAAAGGTTGATCTACTAACTGTACCGTTTTAGAAAATGACGAGTTTACATTTTTAAAACAAATAATTTACTTGTTAAATTCATTTCGCATCATTATTCAGTGCATTGGACTTGACCATTAGGAAATTAAGTATCTTATTGTTGATTTGACATCAATTAGTGGGTCAAATCGCAAAAATTGATTTGCAATTTACTTCAATGACTTTGGCTTTAATTAAAATAATGAAAAAAATCCTGTAATCTATCATTACATGCTATGTAATGGCAATCAGTCTATTTATACTCCATATCGCATACACTTTAAGCGATCTTTCCTAAAGACATATATCAATTAAGAAATAATCGCTTCGATTAAGTTTATAAACAAAAGATTAACGAATCAATGAATTAATAAATATTTGCATTGAGACCACAATTGTGTTCACTTTTGATGTAGAACTGAGGAAATGAGTTAAATATTCAGGAATACAACTTTTTATGCTTTAATCTCATTACAGAATGCTTCGGCGAAACAGAGTATAAATATTTCAGAGATGAGAAAGTAGGAAATATAAACTCCTGAATGTTCTGTGAAAGTGACCAAATTCATGAAAATTTTTATAGTAAATGATCAAATTCTTTAGAATTTTTTAAATAGTAAAAATTATTTTAAGAATCTTTAATAATGTAAACACTGTTAAATTCAGTGATTTCGCAATACCTAGTTTTCATTTATTTCCAGCTTTACTATACGATGCTCTCTCTGTAGAGCACAGATAGAATATTAACTTTATTTAATACTATAAAAGTCTATTAATTTTATATTAGTGTATCGAATTAATCTATTATAAGTTTTCTTTATTTTATTTAAATTATTAGGTACAAGATTCCAAAAAGGAGCTAATTAAATCGAGCACACTTTACTTACTATTGCCATATTTCAGGTGCTGATTAAAATTTGCCGTTTTTTCAATTCTAAACTATGATTAGGATCAAAATAAGTAGATCGACAAAATCCCAGGGTGCCCGCGTGAACCTAGGTGATAAATCCGGAGGGTTAATTACTGTGACATTATATGAATTAACTGGATTTATAGTCTTTAAGAATCAATTAACCCCACAATATATATATCGTTGAAAAGCTTATTCAATAGCGAGTAAATTTCTACTGGAATTATTCCTCCGCGGTGAGTGGCAAGCGCACTGGTGATACCGACGGTAATGGTCAGACCTGTGTTATATACTGTTGGAATTGTGAAACCGATCATAAAATTTTCAACAATATATAAATTGTTGGGTGAATTGATTCTCGAAGACTATAAATCCAGTTAATTTATATAATTTTACAGTAAATAACCTTCAGAATTTATCATCTAGGTTCACGCGGGCACCCTAGAATTTCAGTCTACATATTTTGTTCCTAATGATAGTTTAGAATTGAAAATATTGAAAATTTTAATCATCACCTGAACTACGGCAATAGTAAGAAAAAATGTATAGAAAATAGAAATAAATCCTTGAATTTAAGCATAAATAAGAGTTTGAAAATAAATTCATAAAAAACAAAATTTCTTTTGAATTAGTAATGTATTGAAGCGAAAAAGTGCTTAAATTTTATTCATTACTTCCCACACATTACTTCCCTTCATTTCCGATAAACCTTTTAGTTATTTAAGAAGTTATTTAATGAGTTTGAAAGTTCTTTTTTGATTTATAAAGTATTAACTATTTCTCAAATCGTTAATTAAAAACAAAATTAAAAATTTTTGATTTATTTAAAGAAAGAAAATTAAGATTAAGGTAGCTAAGAGAGGGTATAGCCAGAATACCCTCCTATCTCGAAATTTTTGCAAAATACCCCCTCATATTTTGAGCCAAAAACAAATTTTTGAACCTTATTGTCATTTAAATTTTTCCAATTATTCTTGATATTATACCCCTTAATGAATATTAAGAAAATTTTCTAAAAAAATACACCCCTTCTATATCTCCTCTGTCTAGTGAGCCTGGATGCCTCTGGTCTTTTATACCTTTTAAAAAACTATAGTGGTATAATTGTATTCAAACAAATTTTTTTTACCCCAACCTATAATTTTCATTCCATTCATTTAATTGATTACAAAAGAGACAATTATTGTTATATAATCTGATTGTTTGACCGGATGTGAGAAACCCATTCCTTTCATATCAATTATATAAAAATATGAAATTATATATTTAGTAAAAGAAGCCAAAACAATAAAAACCAGTAATTATTGTCTCGATTTCATTATAACGGATTGTTCCACTCGACAACACTTATGATGATTGTGTTGAGACATTGAACTAACTTTACATTCAATCCATAACTGATTTTTTGTTTTTTTGTTGTCATTCAATATTTGTGTGAAACATAAGATTCAATAACTTATCTTATTTTTCTGAATGCTTTGAGTGAAGAGTTCAGAGAACTAGACATTGAATATGAGTTCTGATCTTAAAGATAATGACTTTTATTTATTTGGTTAAAAAATAATTAAATGATTTTATCGTATTTTCTTATTTTTTATATTCAATTAGTATGTAAGGAATGGTTAGTACGAGAGGACGGGGTTCTCGCCTATAGGTTGCAAAACGAAGAAAGTGAGTCATTATTAACGATAGTTTAGTATTGTTTTTAAAGAAATTTAATCAATAGTTAGTCAACACTATGAGGGAAATCGACATAAAAACAGAACCGTTAGGGAAGACCTGCCTATTGCTCAGGTCTTACAACGCAGTGAAGAAGAAGAGGCGAGTGTTGTCCGCATTAATTACGAACGTATTCTCGACCAACAGATCGAAGCCGATGAACGCGTGGCCCGAGTAATGCAGGACAAGCTGTTGGAACAGGACTTTAGCCTAAGACAGACGGAAGTGGAGGACGAAAAACTGGCCAAACGGTTGGCTCAGAAGGAAAGGGCGCGACTAATACGCAAACGATTGGAACGGGAGAGACAACAGGTCGAGAAACTAAGTGCTCAGTTCAGTACCGGCGCTACGATTGGCGATAATCAGAAGAGTGTGGGCGCTATGACTCAAAGTGTGGGACCAATGCATTCGGTGAACGACACAAATGCAAGTCCGGTCTCGACTGCAGACGACGACGAACTGGATTTGTCTGAGTTCTGTCTCCAACCGCCTCCACATCTCTCGCCCGAAGAGTTGCGTTCATTCCTTGAAGAACAGGACGCAGAGATCGCACGACTACTACAACAGCAGGAAATGAAACGCAAGAGTACTGTCAATAAAGAAAAATTGGCTCAAATCGAAGCTCAAGACTATGAAATCGCACGACTGTTGCAGAAACAGGAAAAGGAAAGAATACGTCGAATGAAGGAAAGGGCAAAACAAAAGGCAAAACAAAAACAATTAGAAGACAACGAATCGAATGATAGGAATAAAAATTATAATTTATTTAATGACAAAAATGGCGACAATTCTAGTGATAACTCAATAGACAGACAATCGATTGGATTATATGGAGAGCGGGAGAGGAGAGGCGAACAGTTGCCGCCCCCGCCCTCTAACTACTACTCGGATAGCGATAGCATAACCTATGAGGAGATATCCCATCACTTATATCATCCAAATATCGCCACTTATTTGGATCCGACGTATAAACCGAACTCAACTGTTCTGTCGAACCCATTGTTGAATCCGTCGCCCAATTCATTGCGTAATTGTCCGCAAACTCAAGACTTGGAGTCCAATGTGGACGAACCGGAAGAGCCGGGCATTCATTTCGCTCAGGTCTATAAAGTGAGTCCAACGCCCTCTCCCTCTGATAGTCCCTATTCTACAGCTCAACGACCAAATAGAGTATTGGAACCATTGGATGATAATTACTATCCAATAGAGGAAAGCAATTGTCGAAATAAGGTCTCCCCAACCAGTCCTTTACCCCCGTATCTGCCAGTGCAGGGCCAAAGACGTATTAGTTCGATGGAGAAGAAGAAAAAAGCTAAAGACAACTGTAAAACACAGTGAAGTTTGCGATTCTTTGATTCCAATACTTTTGAAAATTTGATTATTTTTAATCATTTTTGTATTAATTTTTTAAAAATTATTATTTTTCACTTAAACTCTCGTTATTTCTTGAATGTTATCAAATGATTAATGACTTATGAAAATTTACGAATACTTTAATATATCGATTGAGTCAATAGCTATGCAAACATTGATTTATTAATTGAGTGTTTTATTTCTCAAATAATTTTTGAATAAATTTTTTTATCGAAACCTTTTTTTTAAACATTAAAATCTGTGTTCAATTGATTTGAAATTCAATTCAATAGAAAAAATTCATTGCATATCATTTAAAAATTATAAAAAACTTATTTTTAATTTTATATTATTTACAATTATTATTGTCTTATTTTTAATTTTCTATTTTATTTGTCTTTTTATTGATTGAAACTTCAAGTTTTGTTTTTTTATTTTTTAATTAAAACAGTATTTTTAATGTAAAGAATTTCAACATTTGATTACTACTTAAATAAATTATAAAATTTTGTTTAAAAATCTAACTTTTAAGTTCCTGTCTTGATTTATGTTTCCTATGGATGCATAGGGTTATAGTTATATATTCAGGGGAGGAGTAGGGATCGCATCGTAATGTGAGTGTTTTTTGACCAGGGTTACAGATAGCATTATAGAATTTGACAATAAACAGTTTAAACAAACTATTTTAAGGCAGAATTTTTAAAAATGATCTATAGATTACAAGAATTTAAGAGAATTGAGATATTTTTATTTAATTTTTATAGAATATTCTGTTTTTTTTTGTGGTAAAAATAGAGCCCAGGAAGGACTCCTTTTCAACTTTCTCCTAAACTCATGAGCATTTAGGTTATACCACCTTGGCTACCCCTGCTTAAATCTAAGGCTGCATTAGTTGAATGAAATTCCAAACAAAATTCCTAAAAAAATAAATTAATATTAATATTCGTCAGAAATTTCAAACTCTAATTGAAAGCGAGTTTACCAGAGATTAAAAAATAAAATTTAAGGCACAGCCGTATGAAATCCCTCTGGCCATCTATCCCTATGTGCCCACATAAGTATTTTACTTTTATCAACTAATTGGTCCTTTTTAAAAGAGAAAGTAAGATTTAAAATAGAAGTAATATTTAGAGTCCATTAAATCTAATCAAATGCCAGAAAATATATTAAAAGAAATGCTTTATTACTTTATTCCTATATTTAGAGTCGGAATGAATGAGATTTCAATTCAATGTTATTCTCATAAAAATTAAACGAATCTCTGGTTTCTATAGATTTTTATCATTCAATATAAGTGTGTTTTTATTGAAAGTGGGTGTGGAATACAAGTCTCCCATTGAACAGCGCTATCACATTCGCAGAGTATTGCGCCTGAAAGGAGGTTTCACTGCGAGACCCGGGTTAATGAAGAAGGAGAAGGTCAATTAGAACATAGCATACACACCACAATTGCTTGTGTCGCTTATGTGACAATTAGAGTGGAATCGATTCAGTGCTCTAATCAATAAATAACGCAAACGAATAAATGTCGGAATAAAATGTTTACTAATTTTGTTTAAATCAGTTGTTGACTGAGATTTAGATATAGTGTTCCCAAAGAATCCATTTTTTCTGTCTGTAGTCTATGAATGAATATAATTCCGGTTTATTTGATTCAATTTCTGATGTTTTCTTCTGAATATCTTTTCGTAAAAAATATGATATGAGCTGTGAATGCGAGTGAGAATTGAGCACAAGTTCTTGTCATCAGAACATTGTTAGATTGTTAGGTCAAACAGCGAACTCTCAGAAGTCAGTCCATTCACCCTCACTATTGGGTTAATAGTTTGGCTATACGTGTGACGACACCATTGAACTGTGCATTCAAAGGCAAACTTGTTTTCTGAACAACACATTCACTGCAATACACATGGCTTAAAAATAAATTGCAACCAGGTTACATACAAACAGAACGTAACGCTTAATGGCACCTGTCTAAAACCACCAAAACACTAAGTGCCCTGGTTAGCTCATTGATGAATAGAGCAGCAGAGGAATATATCAGAAAGTGAGCTGGTCTATATGTGAGGCAATTATCATTGGTTATAGGGTGGTATTGGTGGGAACCCCACTCCATATTCCCCGTCCAACAACTGTTCACTGCCTTATGTGAGTAACAGTTGCTATGAGTGGCGAAGTAGTGAATGGAGAACCTCATCAACAGAACTGTATTCTAACTGTAATCAAATGTGAGATATTGAGCGATTAAATATGCCTGGCTAATAGATATACACCACCAGGCTTAATAATTATATTAATAATCGATTTGAAGTGGATTATTGGTTCGGACACACCATTGGTTCCAATCTATTCAATACTTCTATCATTGAGTAAAACATTTTCTTTTTTCCAATTGATAACCGTTTCATAGTATGTATGCTATGCTATGCTATGCTATGCTATGCTATGCTATGCTATGCTATGCTATGTGTGTGTTATGTAAACCAATGCACAGTATATTCGCAGCCAAAATGTATTTATGTTTTCAATTATTATACTTTTAAATGAATTGATAAGAATCGCGAGTATAGTATAGTATAGGAGAGGAGTAGTGGAGAAAAATATGTTTTGAATCGCAAAATAGAAATTGAGTCCAAGAAAACAGATATAATATGGAGAATGCGATAGAAGTGGTAATAGAGTAGTAGAGAGACTGAAGAAATGTTATGCTTTTACTGCAATGCAATGCCATTCACACAAATCATTGCAATCATTGCTGTCTTTTCTCAATAGCTATACAACACTATTGGAGTGTCTATAGTGTTGTCCCAATAGAACAGTGAATGCTATCATAAAACTGTATAGAATAGCAAAACTGATTACTTGAGCACTGAGTACTGGTTCTCTCTCTACTTCTCCACTACTCCTGTAGTACTCCTCACACAACACATAGTAAACCAGCAGTGAATGCATTGAAGAAAAACTATTTTTGATTTAAAGCGTTTAGAAAATGGACGCAAATTAGAAGTAAAGCAGAGATTGAATACAATTTATATAATATATTCACTCTATGTGTGCATACAATCGCTTTGGAGTATAGGTTTGGGCACAAGAGATGTGAACTCAAATCTAAAACAAAACTAAAAGTTTTTTAATTTACGTTTTGTTTTGTTTTCCAATAGTTTTTAATAAGAAATTATAATTTGTTTTCAAATATGAAAATACAGTTAAAAAATAGTTTTCTATTACTTTATCTTTGGTTGCGATGAATGCTATTATAGTATTGGCTCTAAAAGAGTCCCTAATTTTTACGATAACTTTACAGACTTTGGAACTACTCTTCTGTTCGGTTCTTCCACTTCAACACAACCAATGGTTTTAAATATATTTTTTGTGTCAAACGATTGAATGATTTTTCTGCTGAAGAATGTCTGACGAAAAGGAGGATTTGGCCCAACTCTTGGCTATTGTCAATCGGCAAGAGTTGGAAGACGAGGAACAGCTGACCGAAGAGGAACTCCACGAACTGAATCAGGCCTTGAGTTCGCCTTCACTGCACACACAGGTTATGGACGGCATCGACGAAGAGAGCACTGAATGCGATGACTACGACATGAGTGGCGACACAAACATCAATACCATTGATAACAACAATAATAGCGACGAAGAAAGGGATGAAAAGTGTTTGACTAATGAAGTGATAGTTAACAGTGAGGGCCAAACACAACCACAAAAGCAACAGAAGGCCACTGAATACCAGTTCCAGATGTTAGAGCACCACATATTCAAAGGAAAACACGGGAAGAAACTATACAAATGCGATGTCTGTTATGCTGTTTATAGACATTCATTCAGTCTTAAGCGACACTTCATTAGATCGCATATCAATTACGCCTATTTGTGCGAAACCGATGTCACCAATTGTGGTATTAATCTTCCGGCCAGTGCTTCACTACAGACGTGGAAACAACAGACAAGTGATGAACCGCTGGACACAACTGAAACCGATTTACCGGAACTGTATTGTTGTCATTCATGTGTCCTATTCTATGACCAATTGGCACAAATCAAAGCACACGTCGATGATTGTCATCGGAATAATAAGTCGGGTAGTATTGAGCCAATACGTATACCCTGTGCTCAGTGTAATATGAGTTTCATACAGAGGCATAACCTTATGCGGCACATAGAGGTCGTACATCACGGGAAGAAACTCTACGGCTGTAAACATTGCGCTAAAAAGTTTCAGACAATCGCCGTCAGAAAGAAACACGAAAAGAGTCAACACCTGTGCAAAGAGGAAGAGGAGGCAGAAGAAGAGTCACCGCCGACAACACCGATGACCACAACAACGACCACAAGTCAGAAGTCAACGAATCGAAACAAATGTTTAAAATGTGGCCAACAGTTGAACACTTATTCGGAATTACGTAAACACGTGACCAAAAAGCACAAAGACTTTTACAATCCGTGCGGTTATTGCAATAAATTCTGTTTCAATAAAAAACAATTAACTGAACACTTGAGACAAAAACACGAGAAAACAGCGAAAGAAAATACAGAGAAATTGCGACAAAAGTCTAAAAAGTTGGCGACTCGTGACGACAGCATTACTGGCGAGAAATCTGGTCAAAAGTCCACTCCAATAGGTTCGGGCGGAACAGCAAATATGTCGCAACAAAACCAATTTCAGGCTTACTTTCATTGTTCGCTGTGTTTCCGACGATTCCTCACTTACGGCAGTCTTATTCGCCACAAACAGGTGGCCCATCGACCACATCCGGTCAGACACTGTTCCCGACTGACCACAGATACCCAAATGGACACAGAGATTATCGAACCGTATAATAACGCACATGAGTTTGAGTTTTATCGAAGTTTAGCCCAAAAAGTGGCCGAAAATCTGTTGTATTTTGTGGACGGAAAGTATGTTAACTCTCGTAATCACAGCACAGGTAGTGATAATAAAGTTATTCCAATGCGAGCATTCAATTCGGACATAAATCTAAGTAAATATAACTTTCCGGAAGATTTTCAGCGCCAGATGTCTGCACCGCCGACACCGACGGGTAGTTTAGAGAAATTGGAATTTCTATTCGATTGTAATTTAAATACAGTTAAGAATCCAAAGTTCGAACCACTCTTTTGTGAGCCGACGGTCGACTCAACCGATTGTAATTCGATGTCAAATACAATCCAAACGCAACCAAAACCTCATTACATCTGCAGTGCCTGTCATCAGAAGATCTCACCGGAAGTGATGGCCGAACACGAGGTCAACAATCATCCGAACGTCTACTGCACTTACATCGAAGTCGAACCGATGCGTAACATTCCGTCCCAACTACTTCTCTGGCAATACCACCGCTCGGAAGGCCTACTGCGTAGGTGTCCGACAGCTCCGACACTCACAAAACCGGAGTCAGTGGACAGTCATCTATCGCTTAAATGTACAAAATGTAAGAAATCATTCGTTTCCGTTAGTCTTCTTCACAATCATATCCTCGAATGCGCTCACAATAACAGCTCAAAGAAAAATATATCGAATAATAATAAAATGCATAATAACTCAGACATAATCACCACAACCACAGCCACCGCTAATACCAGTACCACATCGACGACAACCGTAATTAATATATCGAACACAACTCAAACGTCTGATAGTCTGACGGATAGTAATACGAGTTTGTCATCAAATACTCCCGAAAAAGCACTAGAATTTTCCTCTCCATTGTCTCCGTGTAAGACCAGGTCTGGCAAACGGAGACAAATCAGTTCCGAAGACACTCTCAAACCCAAACGAACGAGAAATACGTCAAAAAAACTCGTCCGAAAATTCGAATTCAAAACTAAACATTAATAAAGAAACAGAAGTTATGGACAATAATAACAATAAAAATGAACAAAACTTAGAACAAGAAATGGTTAATAAACAGACGGAAAGTATTGAATCGACAGTTAATGAAGTGCTGAAAGAAGAGAATTTAGTTTCAAAACCAATCGAAACAACACTTCCGAAACGATATTCGTGTAAAAAAATGTGCAAAAAAGTTCGTTTATATGGACTCTCTATCCAAACATCAGTTGTCGTGTAAACGAGTATTCAATTCAAAGGTCAATAAAAGAAAATTAAAAAATTCAAAACAAAAGCAAAAGAAATTTGCGATAAATATTGAATTAAAAGCGATTAAAAATATTAAGAAAAATAAAGAGAAAATGAGTCAAAAATCAGTTAAAGAGTCGGTAAAGAATTCAAAGAGTGTTAATATAATTGAAGATAATTTGAACACAAATGAGGCGACAAATGATTCAAAGGATGAAACAGAAGAGGAAGAAGTGATCGAAGAAGAAGAGGAAGAGATCGAAGAAAAGGCAGCGATTAGTGAAAGTGAACTAAAAGTTTCAGAGCAACAGATGTCTAACAAAGATATCAAACAAAATAGTGATAAAACTGTTGTCACCGGTAGTAGTGGTACTCCTAATACTGGAAATCAAGAACATCGATGTCCTGATTGTCTCCGAGTCTTCACATATACCGCAAACTTTAGAAAACACATCAAAAATGTTTGTCCCGTCAGAAGACAATTGACAAACGATAGCACTTCTAGTGATTTGATTCCAATGGCATCAACGCCTATTCCAAAATATACAAAAGAGAATTCAGTTATTGTTATAAAACAAGAAAAATCAGAAACGGATGAGAAGTGCAGTGAAGAGAGTGTTGCGGACGAAGAGATTGTCTTCGAAGGCGAGACTATTGGAGAACCGAATGGTGAGGACGACGAAGAAGTGATGGATATAACAGTTTCGGTAAAAGACGAATCAAAACTGGACTTATGGCGAGTGAAACAGGAAAACCCTCAGTTTGCCTTCAAGGGCTCTCCAGGTCTGACACTATTTAATATTTATTATCACTTATTAATCAAAACAAAAGAAAAACTTTATTAAAATATAGATTTTGATGTCCTCTGTATTCCTATGACTTAATAACTTATTTATCTAAACTACCACTACTACTAACCCTCCAATTTGACCCATTCTTACTGGTATTTTATAAATTATTGATTATTATTTTGATTTCCCTTTTCTGAACTTTATCTAAAAAACAGTTGAATTGAACGCTCGCTTAAGTCCTAAACTTATTAATTAATACTAAATCACTAAAACAATTCTTATGCCTAACCATTAAAATTGTTGCTTATATTTAATTTTGTTGATTATGTATAGCACAACACCATTCCTGTCCTTATTGTCAGAGAGGGTTCACATATTTGGCTAATTATAGGAAACATATAAAAAGCATTTGTCCGATAAGACAACAAATAGAAGAGAAGAAAAAACAAGTTATTGAAGACAACGACGAACAGGAGAACAGCTGTGGTATCAAAGTTAAGTCAGAATTGCCGACTTTGGTCTATACGCCCTCTTCTCTATCAGTGGTAAATAATTCTTTTGTGGTTTCGACCTTTTATTAGTTCTAAATTAGTATTGCATTGATTTTAATGAAATATTTGTTTCATTACAGAGAAGTCAAATCGAAGACACAGTTCTGACACTATTGAGAGATCAGACAAAACAGGATCAGATTCTGCAGTCGTCTGAAGAACTGATTAAATCTAAGACAACAAATACTGACGACTCGTCTTCACAACTGTTGACCAACAGTACAGACGGCGACACAAATAAAGTGAATACTAATTGTGATAACAATTCAAATGAAACAAAAATGAGTGGCGAATCGAAAGCACAAGAATTGGATAAAAGTAAAGACAACATCAAAAAGGATTCGACACAATCGCCAGCAAAGGGTCCGTCGTATAGGTTCCGGACGTTTTCGTGTAGTATTTGCCACAAAATATTCCTCTCATACGTAACGATGTTAAAGCACAGGCTCTCTCACAAACTATCGGACGGATCCACAGCTAATGAGACCAACAATAGCACAATCAGTACTAGTGATTGTTCGAGTGGTAAGTCTGTGACCACTCAGACAAATGATGAGTTGATTGAAGCGAATCGCGACAAAGAGATGGCAAACCAGGCTTTGGCCGCAAGTATTCTCAAGAGATCTAAAGACGTGATAATAACCAAAATGCGTATAAATGCAGCCAATAATTTGAACTCAAATAAGAGCACTTCTGCTACTAATTCGACAATAAATGTCACAAAACCTGTGATGAATACAACAGAGCTGTTGGAGAAGTTGGCCAGAGGTGGCATTACCTCTGATTCAATACAATCTCTGACCACAAATAGCACAAAGTCTTCCACAAAAGCACACGAAGTGATTACAATTGAAACGAATAATAATAATACGAATACTTTTAATCTACAATTAAGTGCTTCCACTTCTGGTATTAATGCAAATAATAGTAATTCTAATAACAATTTGGAGCAAATAATTATTGACGCAAATGATCTCGAGTTAAATGTTCTAAAGGACGGGGTTATTGTTGCACAAGAGTTACAGGACTTGATTGCCGTCGGCGGCGATGACGAGAGCTCTAAACTGCCGGTCAATGAAGTTCTGCTGAATTTAGAAGACATCGAAAACGCCAACGAAGTCTGGATTACTATCACTGATTCGAGTGCTTTCGTTCAGATGCCTAACAATAATAGTAGTAATAAATAGTATTAATACAACTGATATAACAATTTATACCAAAATGTTATTTTATTAATTGAATTGAAATTGTTTTGTCTTTTTTAAATTCAATTTTTGGTTCAATTTTGATGTGATTTTCAAAACTTTTTCATTCAATCATTTTTAGAAAAATCATTTCATTCATTGAATTCTCAATGAAATCACAAATAAAATGATTGACAAATATTATAGAAAACTTTTAGTGAATTTTAGGAAAAATGTAATCTTTTTTTTTTGAGTAGAGGTTTTGGGTTTTGTATATTTTGACTGTTTATAAGCTTATGTTCGATATATTCGGTGATTATGTGTGAAATCTATTGAGTTTTGAAGTTTTGTTTTTTATTATTAGTTATTATACATATTATAAAAGTATTTATCAAAAGTCTTGTCTTTATATCTCTGGCCAATAATTTTAATTTTAACAAAAAACCTTCCAAGTTTACGGGAACCGTTAATATCAAGGATAATACTTTGTATTGTACTGAGCCGTTTGTATAAATGTTCAATTCATTTGCTAATTCTGAGGCAAACTTTTCAAAACATACGGCTCAGAGACGTTGTTTTGAAAAACTCAAATAGCAATCTTGAATGGGGACAATTCCCGCTAGAATATGCATGCTTGGTGAGAACTTCCTAGTCCAATTCCTTCCTTTTCTGCTAGCTTATTTTAATTCAATTTTTAACAGTAAAATTGAACATGAACACACACGATGTTCAATTAGAGAAACACTATCCACTATTAAAATTGTTCTTTACATTAATCAAAAAGAATTATATTTTTGAATATTTTTATATTCGAACTGATCTCCAGAGGTAATCAGTTAAGTAGAGGCTGTGAGCTGATAGATTGAGTTAAGACAAACATTTCAAAATATCCTAGGACCTTTGTCGACACCCAATGCATATCCAAAAATCTTACTTGTTAACATTTTGACACTACAATAGTTTCTCCCGTTTGAGTATATTCTAAATCACTCACAATATAAGGCTTCCAACCTTTGGATAAAGAATGGGCTTTTTCAATTTTAAATCTTATATTAGACCAAAAGAAGAAGCTATGCAAAATATTAGGGTGTGCAAGCAATTCTAACCACCTTTGGGAGGGGTTCAAATCATAATGAACTAAATTGCCTAAAATACATTACAATATTAAATTTTTACTCTTAAAAATTTAGAGTTTCTTATATTAGTTTATCGATATTGTTCAGTATATAAACGAATATAAATATCATCAATTTATTTATTACAGTTTTTGAATTGTTCATTGAAAATTAAGGAACTGTTAATAAATAATTGAATTGAATAGTATATATTTATATACTGAACAAAATTGTTAAAATAAATAAATAAATAAAAAACTAATATATAATTATAGACTAAAAATGATATATTATCAAGTATTGTAGGCAATAAAACATTATGATTTAAGCCTTCCTAAAGATGGTTAGAAATGGTTGCGCACCCTAGTATTTTGCATAACATCTTCTTTTGGGCCAACATAAGTTCTGGAATTGAACAAACCCCCATTTTTAATCCAAAGATTGAAGGCCTTCATTGTCAGAAAAGAAGTGAATTGTTTTTAAATGTCCAAGTTGTGTACATTTTCGGCCAGATTACTTTTGATAAATAGCTTATATAATAAGTTTATATATGCGTAGATGTAATGTAAACCTTATGTTATATAAGGTATTTGTAAAGTGAGTATTAATACATACTCTATAACTGAGGCCTTAGAGTTGAATAAGAATCGTTTGAATCTTTTATATATATCTCTCTTAATCTGCGCTCATATTATTAGAGGAATACTATAGTTTTGATCAATTGATAGCATATTATGAAAATTGATTTTTTATTAAGTATTTGAAAAATGTGTATAAAATTGTGGCCTTATATTGAAATCTATTGTCTATCCAATGTTCATCAGTTCACTGATTCAAAAACTTATATTACGAGCTCTTATTCTCTTTTAAGAATTTTGTGTCCATTTTTCTCATTCAACGAAACAAATGTGTCTTAAAATAAAAAATAATTATTATGTTTATAATATAAATATATTATTATAGCAGTGTATGAGTTATATGATTGACAACAGATCTCTATCATTCTTACAGTTCTACTTGACTGCAATTTATTAAATTAATCCAAAATTGCAATAAACTTTTTTAAAACTTATTTTATTAGAACAATATCTGAAAAAGCTATGAAATAATTAATATTGCTTAAATTAGTTCGTAACAAATGGAAGGAAAATATGCCAAAAATATTGACCTGACTTTGGAAATAATTAAATCTTTTGGTATATTCTTTGCAATTAAACAGTGCTTTGCAGTGAAGTAATTCTGTTATCATTGCTTTCGGGTTTATATCAAATGACTCATAGACTACAGAATATTATGTATACAAATAGATAAATGAAATTTATATATAAATATATATTCTATGAATAAAACTAAATAAATAATCTCAAAATTAAATAATTATAGGTTTGTAATCCTTGGACTGACATAAAAATTATCTGTTTTGGAGGGCTTTCCAAAATAAATCTTACTTGTTAGTGAATAGCAGCTTTTAATTTACAGTATTTACAAGTTAAAACAGTTGGTGTTCATTTTGTCATAGATCAATTATGCATAGATGAACTACGGCAGACGATTTCTATGTTAGAATAAAAGTTTAATAATTTAATTTGTGTTGTGATAACAATTTGACAGATTTGAGGAATAGGTTCGGCAATTCATCAGATGTGATGTAATGTGAGTTGATTTTGTGCAGATTCTGATGTTTTGGTGTAGTTTTCTATAGTCTTTGGATGTTCGTTAATATCTTATGAACCACATTATTCATGGCCTGTGCGAGGGTAATACTACATCCAGCTATGTATCCTAGATTTAACTCCAATGAGTGGTTTTTCGGTTTCCTGGAGCGGCCACTGACCAAATTAATTAATGTCCAGAACTCAAGACTTTTTTTGTGGTGCAGTTTGTGTAATGTTTGTATCTTTCTTAATGCTTATTTCTCACTTCTTACTGGTTTTCGAATTTAGGTTTTAAAAACAAATAGTAAGTATGGATCGACAATGAACTCAAAGTCAGGGGGGAAAGGGTACTGATAATAGGCTCAAATACACGGGATTATTTTCAATCGTCAAATTCTTGCAGAATTAACAGAATTTTACAGAATTCAGGCAAATTATGATGAATTCTGTAAGAATTAAACAGAATTCGACCAATTTTGTTATTTTTCTAAGAATTTCACAGAATATTATTCAAAAATGGAGCTTTTGGCGCCGTTTTCTCAAAATTTCTAGGGGGACGGGTCCACTTTTTAGCACACTCCTTAGGAAGTGCTTATTTTCTTCGTCAGAGGGGGAGGAATATTTTGGTAATTTTTCGGAGACAGGGGGTGTTTTGGCTACACCACCATTGTCCATCCCTAATATTAAATGACTTCTTAAAATCTGCATAATAATTCCATTACTATATACGAAGCCTTAACAAAAATATATCACATGTTAAACTTTACCTAGGTTATTACTATAATTTCAACTACATTTGCGCCGCAGACAACAAATTTTCGATTTTACCTTACTGCATAAACCTGTGCATAACTTATGCATAAATCCTGTGCATTTTTCATATTTTGAATTTTGGTCTATACCCCTATACCCCGCACTGATTTTTGAGCAAAATTTCTCATAATATGACCCTATACCCCCTGACTTTTCATCCTTTGCGCACCCCTAATTATTAATAATATTTACAATATTTTATTCTAACTTGACTAATTTTAACATGCTGAATCTTAATTTAAAAGAAATTTTCAAATCTGACTTCTAATTTTAAAATTATCATAAAATTTAGGCACAAATCGAGATAGCTCATTTTAAGTATTATTATAAGGTAAATCAAAAAGTTTGTTCTATAGTAGAATTGAAATAATTTAAAAACTGCTCATGCTTAATACTGTAAACTGGAAATGAAAATTCAATATTCGCTGCATCTACATAATAAATATTTTTCAAATCAGAATAGGATCTTCAGAGATGCGCATGCAAACGCAAATGTCATAATCACAGATCAAGAGGGGTCGGTAGGGGTGGGGTCGAGTATAGAAATCTAAGATCTGACAAACTCTTTATTTTAAACTTGGAACCATTAAAATCGGATTGGGGGAAGTATTGAAAAAATAAAATTAAAAATTTTTCAAAAAATTTGTTGTCTTAATTTAAAGTGAATTTTCTTCACAAATGTAATATATGTATATATAGTAATTTTGTAAAGTGAATATGAAAGTTTCATACAAGCTTGACAAAACCTATATTTCAATTTTTTTATTTTACGTAATTTATGAAATATTGTCAACAATGAATAGGTCAGTTACTGTTTTAATAGGGGTGTTGGGGGTGGCGTATAAAGAAAGCTTGAAAGAAAAAGAGTTGAAGTATTTTTTGGTTTTTATTCCATCAAAAACGGAGTAGGGTTATATAAAATTAAATTCAAAAACACGAATTTATCATTGTATTTTCTATTGAAAATTATAAAATTAGCACCCGGTATTTTATATCTCATATTATTTTCAAATAAAAAACATTTGAGAAAATTTTTGTATTAATAATATTAATTTAATATTCAACTTGAATGTGCTTTTTATACTGAAACACATATCAAGATTAAAGATTAAGCTAATTCACGTTCCAAACATTGCTTTTTAAAATTCAAACTTCTTCGTTTTCGTCTTTGTTTTCGTCTTATACAGCCTTAATCATTTAAAAAGAGCCACGTTGTGCTACTTTTATATTATGTTCATATAATTGTAACACAAATATTTACCTAACATTCAATACTTTAATTAGCATTCAATACCAGTTCAATATTCTTACT
>JAQFXN010000845.1:0-18227 GCA_034693365.1 Liacarus xylariae
TTGTAATTTTATAATCGCTTTTAATCGAAATAAATTCATTTTTTAATCAAAAATCGCGTTAATGTCGACGTCTCTGATATATTAAATTGGCGTAATTTAATTCTTGATATAAATCACTTCAAAATATCAATTAAATTAAATTTTTCCAACAAAAAACTTATATTTAATTCGTTTGGTCTATAATTACTACAATTATGTGCTATAACTCACATATTATTAATATTACTTCAAATTAAAATTGTGTACATTTTATGTCAATATATTCTAAAAATATATTTAATTAATACTTAACTTAAAAGTAATTTTAAACATAATTTCATATTTAATTCATTAATTAATTGGTCGGAAAAATATTAATACAAAAAAGGAATTAAGAATTTAAAAAATAAAACTTTGAATAAATAATGAAAATAACAAAATAAAAAACTATTTAAAAAAGTGTTAATAAATAAAATCGCAAAAAATATTATGAATTAAAACAAAATATAAATATTAATTGAATTATTATATTAATTGATTAAAAAATTAACATTTATTTTATAGGAATGAATGAAAATATAGATAGATATGAGTCATATATATGTCTGACTATTAATTGACACAAAAATATCTCATTTTTTGCTTAAAATTTAATCCAATTTCTTCAAAACTAAATCTCACAATTATTTGGGTCGAAGTGTTTGGGTTTGAGTTTGGGTTTGGGTTTGTTGTGACTGAAGATTCGACCAACAGTTCTGACAGACTCTGACGGCTTTGAATATTTTGAGCCGAATTATCTCCGACTCGTATTTGGAGCACCTGTTAGTCAAAAGAGATGAATATATTTGCAAATAATTGTTAAATGAATTAATGTTTTGTTTATTATGTAATACTTGGCACAGAATACATGTCCGCAATTCCTGCAGTGGTGTCGTCGCTCAGAAAACGTGAACCGAATGCCACAATTAGTACAGCTCTCGACGACATCGTCTTTGACCCAGTGGTCAGTCACACCTCGGCCTTCGCTCACAGACCAGGAAAATATGCGACCCCTGGCGTCGCCGACAAATACAGTCCTGTTATCCTTAGAGATGGCCAGCGCTGTGATAGCGGCCGGTTCTGTGTTGTCATTGCGTTCGAACGCCGTATGCATTGTTAGCTTCGATCGAAAGACCAGTTTTGGAACCCATTTATGACCCGCTTTGAGGACAGCATTCGATTGATTGCGCCTTCGATTGCATTCACTTTCGTTGACTATAATAAACGAATCAAATAGAGATGTGTCGGACTTTGAGGTTCGGATTTTGGGAATGTCTAAACTCGACAACGGGTTTGTACTAATGGTCGGTGTCTTTGGTATTATCTTTTGCTTGTGTTCTGCCGGCGGCGACCCTTTACTCAATGGCGTTACAAATATTGCCGCAGATTTAGAATGTGTTATAGAGAGCGCCGGAATATCGTCTGACGGCTCGATATGCAAGAGATCCCAATCGTTATCCCTGTCTTCAGGAGAAGAGTTGCCTTCAGTCGACTCTTCGTCGTCTCCTTTATTGCTCTCAGCGGTGGCCGAAGCTATCGATAGGCGTCGGACGATCTCGTCTTTAGAGACGGGAATTGTAAGCGAAATATCATTTTTGCAAACATCGGTTGGAGTGGAGGATACGCTGGTATTCGACGAACGCTCAGACTTGTCCTCCTCATCAATGGGCACTTGAATGTAATCAATTGACCACATTTTGACGACACCATCGGAGGAACCGGTCATTATTACATTGGATGAGTCCCATTCATTATATGTAGAAAACGCAACGCAAAGTACTTGAGTGGTTGTCGACAGGGGTTGTGTCGAAATGGAAACGTTTAGAGTATTAATACTTGCGATCAGATCTCCGTTTATGGACCAAATGTAGAGCCAATTCGAAGCACAAGTGGCGATATCTCCCGTCAAATCATTTATAGAAATGGCTGCGATCGGCGCCGTATGGATCAGGTTATGTCCACCGCCTTAACACATATAATAACATAAATTCAATACAAATACTAAAAAATAAATTTAAAGAATTGAAAGACTGACCCAATTGTCTGACAAATATTAAACGATTTAAATCCCAAATAATACACGTCCTGTCTCTGGAACCGCTGACAATGATTCCATAGGCAGCCGAAGAGGTCAAACAAGTGATAGCTTCCGTGTGTCCGTACAGGTTCTGCATGAGTGACAACTGCTGTAGTTTTCCTTTGAGTCTCCAAACAGATATGACTGAATTGGTTCCGGCAGTTATGATGATTCTTGGGTTGGGAACAGTAGCGCATAGTATCTCACCATTTGGTGGTAATAATTCACTTTCCCATATCAACAGAGCTCTGTCTGACTCGTAGGGCCCAATCCTGAGACTGTGATCAGCGAAACCCCACGCGATATACCGATTGAATTGAGTGGGAATAAGAACTTTATTCTGTTCGACGGCTAATAATGTCTTTTCCTGTTGAATGATTTGACCGACAGCTCCGCGAAGTTCTTTGATTGGATGCAAAGACGGCCGCAAATTATCCAAATGATGGATAAAGACTTTGTCCGAACCCGAACTACTCATTAACACTGAATTGAGACCAACGGACGGAAGGATTGGCGTCAATGGAACCATTGAGGAGTGGGAGAAGACTTTCTTCGACGGATGAGGTTTTTTAAACAGTTGTTTAGGGATTTGTCCGAAATTATTAATGAATCCAATCGTTGCGTTCTTTTTCAGCGGATCATCGATTGTATAAATATCAACATTTCCCTCATAAAAGAGGTGATGGAATACATTTGTCGCCTCAACAGCCGCAGGACCTGAAGGTAGGCATCAAATTGATATGACTTGAATTGAATACATGTGTCAATACAAACCGTGTTGTTTATAACCAAATATCAAATCAATCCATTCGTGCAAATGCGCCGACACGTAATCGCATTCGAGGGCCGCCCTGTGCACTCGTATGAACTCTCGCGGGTCATCTGTGGTGAAATTAATTATGATTTAATTTTTGACTAATATTTATAAAAATATTTTATACCTTTGGCCCAAACGGGAAGCACAACGTCGTCGAGTTGAACACCACTTTGTTTGACCCCTAAATCAAATCGATTTGAATTCAACAAAAATTCTGGTAAATAGAAAAACTCGGGAATGAGTTCTTTGAGATCAGCCATATTATGCTTTGCGGCAGACATATAGGCGTCGCCTATAGAATGAAACATTCGATCCGCTAAATCAAAGTGTCCGCCCTATTGTCCAAATGTTGATAAAATAATTAAACAATCAATTGATTGATCGCTAATTTTTATTAACAGACCTGAAGGTTTAGGAAGCTCTGTGCAAACGGCTCAATACGGACCAGATATGAGGCCACAATCATAGCACTAAACAATATTTCAATTTAATATAAATTATGAATATTTTAAAAGTTTAGAATATATACCTGGAATAGAAGGTTCCGTAATGATAGGGTCCTTGGATGAGGTCATCGGCCTTTATGTGACACAAATATATTAATTAGACTTTTTTTACTCAACACTCTTATAATTATCGAACAAATGAGAGTCAATACCCCTTTAATGTCTGCGTCGGCGTCCCATTCATTGAACCTCTTCTTGAACTGTTCCAATCGTTCCACTGTTTGCGCACCCATGGGTTTGGAAAGATCTCTGAATGAATTGGGATCCGATAAATCCAATTCGGGACTGTTATAGTCAGCCACAACCCATGGGAACACCGGATATTGCATTAAGTCATTATAGGAACGACCGGCCAATGTATTCAAATTCATTAAGTATTGAAAGTTGGAAATCTCTCCGCGCTTTCAATCGAACAGAGATTTGAATCAAATTCATATCAAATTAGTTATGAATGCAATCAATACTTACGACCCATCGCTGTGTAACAGAGGTTTCGCCGATAAGATTACTCAAAATACCAGCGGTTTCTACGTTTGCACTCCTCTTCTGTCCCATAAGAGAGTCCTGTGCATTGTCTGTGATATAAGTCGCGACTGACATAAAACGCGAATAAACTTTATTTCGGATTTTTCGCGGAAACACAATCAATGAATTCCGACCGTCGAGTGAAAACACTTCTAAAGCTATTGGTTGTAAGAGATAACGGCGTTTATGGACTTCTTTGATGTCCTCATAAGCGAATTTACTGCACGTCTTCTTTGTAGTTCTTTTATTACTTCCAGTAATACTACTCCTCGGGGAAGAACTCGGGACTATAGGGTCGTGCATACTATAGGAGTGGCGTAAAGCAAATCAATTAGAATTCAATAAAATATCAAAAAACAAATAAAAAATGGATTACTTGGCCGGCAATGAGTCGATGTCTCGAATTTCTCGTGTCTTAAGTAAAGTGAATCCATCGATAAGATAGAAGTGTTCTTTTCCGAACAGTAGTAAACCCTCATAAGTGTCTAAGCCTTGAATTCTGGCCACTCTAAACATGTGGGATATGCGCTCTCCCTCTTCCAGAAGTCTGAGCACTGTCTGCATCTCCACCTGTTCGAAGCGATCGCTGGCCGAAGAGTCTGGTCGTGCCATCTCTGTGCTGATGTCAACAAAGCCCGATGTGTCCGCTTCTCTGTCTTGAGACTCATGAATGAGGTCAGACACGTCTGGATCCTCGTTATCAGAAGAGGATTTCGACGGCAAAAGAGATGATGTTTTGATTCCTTGGAATGCGTTCTCAGTATTGATCGGCAATAGATGTATCACTTCATCGATAGGCTGTTCCCCACAATCTTTGTCTATAAGACTATTATTCTCTGCGCGAAAGCGTTTATAATATTCTTTTGAGTCAAAACTAATGGGAAGTTTAAACTTAAGAGCTTTGCTGTCCATTAGATCGAACTCAGGTCTGTAGGGATAGTGAGAGTAGAAGAGATCGTTTCGAATCAACTTCTTTCTCATTCGATGCGGACCTTCAGTCATATCTAACTTCCATTTGTCTAAGCATTTGGAGCCGTATTCCGGACCCCAAATGGCTCGCTCTCTGATAAGCAGTTCGTATTCAGAAGCGATCCAATCGTCGTAAACGTATTTCATT
Source organism: Liacarus xylariae (assembly GCA_034693365.1). Taxonomy (NCBI): domain Eukaryota; kingdom Metazoa; phylum Arthropoda; class Arachnida; order Sarcoptiformes; family Liacaridae; genus Liacarus; species Liacarus xylariae. The sequence goes on from JAQFXN010000845.1 coordinate 5,061, forward strand.
AAATGGTATTCGGACTGAGATTTTTGTTTCCATTGAAAGTCAATAAAATCATTAATAATCGACAGATGTATTCCTGTCCACTGAATCACTTCATTTTTAGACATCAGAAGCCAGGGCTGTATCGCTCCTGTATTTAGAGAATCTGAAAATGAGTTACGAAAAGCTTCTTTTCGAGCGGCGGCGCCAACACTAACAGCTGTGTTCACAACACCACTGACAACACCAGTAGTTCCGCCGACAAGCTTAGAGACGAGACCTCCGGCCGATTTTGAAACCAAATTATTAAATCTATTAATATTCGCCAACTTTTCAGATAAAATACCGGTTGGACTCGAGACAGAGGGCGAGTCGAGTGAAGCGGCGCCCGCTTTCCGGCGCTGTCTTTGTTGCTCGTATTCAATATAATTAACCCAAACCTTAAGTGTCGGGTCGTAAAGGGTTTCTCTTAATGAAGAGATCTCTGGAGTAATTGATGTCAAACCAAACGCCGGAGTATTTGGAACTAAATTTATTTTAAGCGTTTCCTCCAATAGATGTCGTTTAGATAAATATATTTCGTCCCATATCTTTCTGGCCACGGATGCAATCAGAAGTGCGCCCTCGTCTGCGTCGGGCACAGGACCCGATTCGACGACGTGCCACGTGGTTCGGGATTTTGTCGTTAGACTTATTTTCGCCTCATCTATGAGTTGAAGCAAACAATATGTGAGACAAACAAAGAATTCTGAGTCTGTATTACACGAAGAGATTAGTATAAGTTGTCTATTGGTGTGAATGCGTTGCAACACTTCCAACATTGATATGCGATCTGATATAGTCTCGAGTGGACGGGAGAGGAGATATAGAACGGTTCGGTTCAATGATTTGTATAACAAATTCAATTCTGTGAGTGAAGACGAAGACTTTGAAGATTTGGTGGTTTGGACTGAAGGCGGACTCAGATTAAGTCGAGTCAAGAGTTTGAACTCACAGTCGAGTATTTCTTTGCGGTCTCTGAGATAGCAGTCCTGCCATAACTTGTCGACAACTATTGAAATAAACACTACTATATTACTAGAGGCCAAGTGCTGCTGCTGTTGTTGCTGACCATATGCGGAATTGTCGTACTGTTGACTCATAAACTCAGTCAGAGATGTCATGTGTTCTAATAGAGAGGCAATGAGTTCTGTTTGCGCTAATTTACAACTGGAAAAGCCCTCCAAAAACTGCTCGAATATAGGAATGGGTCGAATGGCGTTATTTGATTGACTGCTCATTAGGTTTATTATAATGAGTCGAATGAAGTCCATTATGTGCTTCTTTGCTAAATGAGTCGTCAGAACTGATTCTTTTGTTTCCGACTCTTTTAGCGATAAATTTTGGTCGCATTCGTCGGCAATAATGGTCTGACAGAGCGCTGATATGAACTCAGAGTTCGATTGACAGAAAGTCTGGAAATCTTTTCGGTTGTGATATAAATACATAACGAATTGAATTAAAATCGTTGGAAAGTCTGTGAAATTGTTGGCGTCGTCTGAATCCCAGATCAATGTGTGAATCATTGAGAGTATAGTAATCGACAAATCCTTACAACAGAGACCTCCGGAATGAATGAATCGCTTATTGGATTCGCCGAACAGACAGTTCCATAAGTTGTCTAAATTCAATTGTTCGAAACTTTCAATCGACTCGAGCACCAGTGCCGACAAGTTCTGGTAGTGACCCAACAGGGCTTGAAATAGAATCAAATATACTTTCGGTTGTTGGATATGACTAGAGATCAACCAATTCAAGTGACAAAAGCCCGGAATCGTTAACAAATCATTTCTAATCATTTTCATTCCAGTCGTTCTCGAAGTTAACACCGATTGCATTGAACTCGAATTCGAAAGCGTATTGACATTAAACCCAAGCAATTGTACTCCAAATCTACTTTCGAGCACAGCCTCCGTGTCCTTAAGCCAACCGCCATTAGATGAGCCCTCTTTGAACTTTGGATGAAGAGTTTGGTTCGATATAAGAACCATTAAATTGACTAAACCTATAGTAACCGTCTCTTTGTGGAGTGGACTTTGAAGGAAAAGCAAAAACCAATCGAAGCCTAATATTCGAGACAACTCTTCCTGAATCGCGTGATTTATGGCCGGCTGTTGACTACGAGTCATCAATTGGAGCACTATTTTGAGTAAAGAGTTTCTCAATTCTATTATGTCTTCAGATTTATCTTCAGTTGTATTCATTGGTAGTAATGAAGCGATAAATTGCCCGAAATATAACAGATCTGAGTGTCGGGGCGTTTGGTTAAGTAGTCGATAACAGAGCGCATAAATAAGTGAAAATATTTTTGAATCGTTTAAACGGATTTGTTTTGTTAGATTCAATAGTTTGGGTAATAAAGACATATCTCTTAATAGTTTTAAATTAATTGATTTGCTTTCGACTGAATTACTCGATTCCAACAGCAGTTCATTCAAGTGCTCTAAAAGTGATTTCAATAATTCGTTTTGTGCCCATAAATCCAACTGATCTGTCAATAGGTCTTTGAAAGCGCCCACTCTTTGTATTTCCATTGTGTTCTCATTGGATCGGTTTATGTCAAGAGTTCCGACCAAATTGAATGACAGGTGCAATACATGAGAGTTAAGGAATTGGCGTTTTCTTCTCAAAAGCATTGCAAGTGTTTGGTATCCATTGATTCGTTCCATTTCTAACTGCAATTCACGATTCGCTCGAATAACACAAACCAAGGCTTTAACCGAAGCATACAATGACTCGACGTCTTGTGAGTTAGCGATCAAACCCAACAACAGAGTCGCGCCTCCGATGTCACTGCAGGCAACCGACACTGGCTTTGGCACAAAACAACGCGCGCCTATGTTTCCAATTAAAATACCACCCAATGAACGACTCGGTCCACACAGATGTCCTGCACTATTATGTAAGACATAGATAGGAGTGGCGTTTTCGTGGGTAGAAATGCCCAGAATTTTAGATATTTGTTTGCAATCGAAACGCGAGTAAACTCTTCGCATCTTTGCTAAAGTCATGGCTGAAGTGGCTCTGGAGTTGAGACCAAATATGACTCTGTCTTCTGATATCTGTTGTTGAATGTGTTGCATCGTTTGGGAATGAGTCACACCTTGAAAGCTCCCGATATAGTTGGGGCCCAAAGAGTTGATATACGAGACAAAGGCGGCATTGAGTGGTTCTTCCAGGAGATGACAGGGGCCCTGTTTCCAGACCAGACGCGACTGCTTCCGCCAATGAGGAGGGGTTCCGATAAACCCGTTTACATATAGAGGACTAGCGTTGGAAATACCGGATATCCCGCCCACGACTGATGAAATGTAATGTAATTTCTGACTAGCGATCAGTTGGCCATCAATATAGACACTGACCGTTGAGTTCTTTAATAGAGCTCTGTTCAGGACTACAGCGATGTGATGCCACTGACCTTCTTGTATGAGTTCGGGTGACCAGACTCTGAGGTGATGGTCGGCGTCGAACGAATGGGGAAAACCAGAGGAACCGATCTCTTGTTCACCAAAAATAGCAATTTCTTGCGTCGAAATGAGAAGCGCTTTATCTCTGGCGGCGATTTGCAGCTGAAAACAAGCGAACTCTTGTCCCGATTGGGCCGCTCTGTACAGAGTTAGGAGTCGGACATTATGTGACTCATCGCTAGAAGAGGGCGAGAACTTCTCCACACAAACCCAAGTGGAAAATGTGAATCCCTGGGGTGGCCAGGGTCGTTCGCCCGTTCCAATGCCACCGTTTACACTGACGGGCACGTCATTGTTGCCCACTATAGCTCCGGTCAAGAGATTAGAGGGACCGGAGTTACTGCCACTTAAACTGATTGGTGCTATCGATGGCAGAAACAGAGAGGAGAAGCCTTCCTGTGCCATATCGAACTCGACGAATGGTGGCTGAAGTAAATGATGACTCGTTCCGTCCTTAGGTGTGGCCATACTTACAATCGTTTTGATTCGCGTTAAAGCAATTGGACCGCCGTTTCTCTGGTTTTTAGGTCTGATTCCAGTGTTTAGTTCATCGAAAGCAATACAATTGAGGGGTTGGCCTAACCTTAAGAATGTTCTGAGAAATACATTTACATAATATTGGATTAAAAGTAAAATTCCAATTACATCTTCAATATGTTTAATACCTGAGTTCTTTTGGTTGGATATGTTGTGCGGACAGCCTTTCGAGTATATATTGCGCTGAAGTATGCAATGAATGGTTTTCATTATGCAGAGCCTCGCTATACCTGTCCGACAATATTTCATTAATCAAACCAATTTCACACATAACCTGTTGATTGCGCTCTGATTTGAGTAAACTTCTCAAGACTTCCATTAAATAAATTCGCAAATTTTGGTCAGGAATTGATGGAATCAATTGAAACATTGATATGAGAACAGACGAGTGAACAATGAGTGGCGGATCGATGACTGTGGGCGACAGCATTAGATGTGGAGGTCTTTTAGGACCAGAACAAGGAGTCGACTGAATATTTGACGAAACTTTTTCAGCGATGGGTTGCGCTGTCGGACACTTGTCTGATATGTCGAGTGTCATGTCATAGAGCAATCTCATGAGAAGACACGCCGACTCCGATCGAGTCATTTGGCTCTTTGGGGGCAAATCATTGATAGAACAGTTGAATATTTTTGCGAAATCCCTGTCCTCGAGTGTAGAACTCTCTGAGAATTCGTTTTCATTGGAAAAACACCCCAAAAGACGTATCGAATCCGTTAGACTCGAAGCGCATATTTCTTGTGCAAAGAACCGGGAGTTCGCCGGTTCGTAACGCATAGCTGTGGTTAGGGCTGCGAACACACACCTAATCATACATTGAAAGGGAGTCAAGAAAGAAATAATAGATTTAAAGTTGAAATAATTTAATCAAACCTTAAAAGGTTCCAAATCTTCTTTGGTTCGACATTATTCCATGTCCTGCCGTCCAAACAGCCCTCCATATGAACCAAAACAGACATAACGTACACAAAACCGCCCACTTTTCTGAATATAGCTCTCACGCGATGGTTCTCTCGCAACACAACCAAAAGAGATTTAAGTATTGAAGACTTGAGGTTCAGATTTGTAACGATGTCTGACTCCCTGTGCATTAGAGCCAATAGATTTGCCAAATTTTCTTCACCGCTGTTCGATAGTATCAACTGTTGGATTATATTAAAAGCTTTTTTACGCAATTTTTTGGAACAATTATTATTGGATAAGAAGCCAAACGTGTGTTTCGCAGCACCGCATTCATTGAAGAGCTGACAGTTTTGGTTATTTGGGCCCAAAAGCATTTGCAATACATTGTCGGCAATCAATTCCAGCAATGGTTCGCATTCATTGTCTTCCGATTGAGAATAATATATGAGTAGCGATGCTATTATATCGAGTAAACCCACTTCTCTATAGACGTCCAAAAATATTGAATTAAATTTAAGAATTGAGAGCAAAGAGTTGAGACATATTGTGCTTGACTTCAATGAACTGTAAGCATAAGAATATTATAATTAAACTAATAATAGTTATAAATAATAAAACTGTTTCAAAAGGACTGACTCTTTAGATTTGATAATTATGCTGACACTAATCAACTCTTTGCACGGGACGTAATGCAGTTCATAGACAACAAACTCTAATAAAGTAAAATATTTTTCCTGGAATTTAAGAACAAATCAATAAATGTCGTAAAATTTGTTTTTTATTTGTAAACAATTCAATCAATACTTGTATTTCTGATGATCTAAATTGTAGTTTATCTGCGAATTGACTCAAAGTATTTTGTGAATCGAGAATAAAATAATTCGCGTTGTCTTCTCTATAGAGAGTTAGCATTGAATCTAAGATCAAGTCTTGAAGTGTTTGAGTCTTAGAACGCGTCCAAACCGTCAGAAAAACATTAAAAGCACTTAAATTCTTAATAGCATTCTTAGTGGTGGGTCTGGGCATTGAAAAGTCTTCCATTATGAACAAGTGGTTCACTGAAAGAGGTCTGGGCTTAAGCTCTTGTAAGCCAACTTTAGTCATTTGAGTTATTAATAAAATGAGTTTTTTAAGTGAATCCAAATCTTCGGGCGTTTGTTCTAATTTGAGACAAAAGTCAATCAAAAAATTATATCCAAAACCATTCTTAAAATCATCCAAAAGAATATTAGCGACAGAAGTGTTGCCATTATTTGAGACCAATTCAGATAAAAAGCTAATTAAAGTGCTTAACATTTCAACGATATCTGCCGTTCCAGTTGTGCCCAACTCTAACATTCTCTGCATATTCTCCAGAAATATGTTTAGACATCCCTTTTCGTGCAAATACTCCCCGTTTATGTTATTATTCTTAGCCATTGTTAGTATGACATCAGAAGCAGTTTTTCGCCACAAGGAGTTCTGTTTCGGACACCAGGAAGTGATGGCATTGAAGAGTAGCGACAAATCGTCTCTTCGGGTCAACTCAACCATTGCTGAATGCGATGAACACAAACGCGTCAACAATTGGGAAAACACTTTCTGAAGTAGTCGTCGTCTCTCCATTGGTGTCATCTCTTCTTGCGATTGACTGAAACTCGATGTCTGGCTTTCATTAATTGGCGGCAAATCGAAGAACAGATATAAACATTTGACGAGAGTTGAAGTCAACGAGTTTGAGGTCATAATTGTTATCAAAGGCGCCGAATTAGAACAGATCAACAGATTGAGTGTTGAGAGGAGAGCCCATCCCTTCTTATCAGAGGGCGATTCAAGTGTTTGTGTGATTTCCAGAAACTCTACGATCGCTTGCGAAGCGTTTTCAGTGGTTTTACTGCTCGCCCGACGTCTTATTTCGGCGACCATTAGTCGCGAAACCATTTGAGTGAATGAAGTCAAGTCACAGAACTTATCAAACATATCGACGTGAGATCCAGAAGATTGAGAGCACATCCCAAACACCTGTTAATTGCAATCAATTGGTTTAAAACAATACAAAAAAAATTAATCATTCAATAAATCGATACATACTTTACAAAAAAGGGGTAAAATATTATATATCTTCTGTTCAAACAATTCATTTGTTTGTTGTGAAGAACCAATTGGTGGAGCATTTGATTTGATGTCTGTAAACAATTTGTTCAAATGTGATAACGACAGCGATGTCTCACTCGAAGACAACTCCTTCTCATCTCTGGTCTGTTGAGACACTAATCTTCTCATAATATTCATTGTTTCCTATGTTTTGATTTCATTTTGTTTTAAAATACAATTAAAACTAAACAACACTTGAATTGATTTAAAACACATTTAAAGTCCATTTGTTTGTAAACATTATTACATAATATTATCATTGGTTTCACTCTTTGACACTTCAATACACTGTCTGTCAATTACGGCCAAAGTATTTGTCGATTATTTTAAATCAAATTCTGTTTTCATTATTTTATAATATTTTTATTTCGATCTAAAAATGTATTTAAGACTAGAATTGAATTATAAATAATTTTGATTACAGTTTAGAAATCATTTATTAATTATATTTTAATTACTTTTAATGACTTTTAAACCAATATTTAAGTTGTTTTTTAGCGTTATTTCTGTTTTGTATTTCTTATTCAGACGTTTCGGTGTTTCTCTGATAAACAAAACGTGTGATTGAATTGAAATTAATATTAATTTTAATAATTGTTTTGTTGTCTTATATTTGATTAACAATTGTCTGAATCGATGGGTCGTTGGGATCGCGAGCGCGAACACAGAAGAAGATCCAGAAGTCGGTCGCGAAGTCCACGAAGACGTCGGTCGAGAAGTGGTTCGCCCAGAGGTCGGGAGTCTCGCGACAGGAGATCCAGAAGTCGGAGTCCAAGAGAACGAAGAAATAGAGACCGAAAACGAGAGGAGAGATCACCGAATCGGAGGAAAGTGGAGGACATTATTGGCGGAGAAGTGAATTATGAAAACTTCGATAAAGACGAACAGCAGAGGAAGTTAGAGGTATTGATGCAGGAAAGGAGGGAAAGGGTCGAGAAGTGGAGACTAAAGCATAAGAATTTGGGACAAAATAATACCGAAACTGATGTGAAGGACATTAAAGAGGAGGAGAACAGCGAAGAGAATAAGAAGACGTGGACTCTGGAGGACGAGAATGAAGACGAGGAAGAAGACAATCAAACGGAACAACCAATGGATGACTTGGAAGAGGAGCCCACTATTAAACCGCCGCCCAAGAGAGTGGAGGACAACGAAGAAGAAACTCTTAAATTGGAGGCCAAGAAGATTGAGAAACAAATCAAAATCAAAGGTTTTATTAAATTTCAAATGTTTTTAATATTTTTTTGGGAAAATTTTTAAAAATTGTTTTACAATTTAGTTCCGGAAGTAATCGAAGCGCCGGACGAAGACATAGATCCACTCGACGCTTATATGCGGGGAATACAGGAAGAGGTGAAGAAAAATAGATCGAAAACAGTTAAATCCAACGAAAAGGACAATAAAGTGACTTTTGTTGTGGGAATCGCCAAAAGTGTTGGACAACAAAACAAAGGAGAACTCATCGAACAAAATCAGGACGCAATGGAGTACTCGTCCGAAGAGGAGGGGACTAAAGAAGACGATTTGGCCAATGCTATGGATAATCTTCAGAATAAGGCCAAACAGAAAAAACTAATGACAATTAGTAAGGATGACATCACTTACCAGTCCTTCAGAAAAAATTTCTATATCGAAGTCCCGGAATTGACTAAAATGAGTACTGAAGAGGTGGAGGCGTTTAGGCTTGAAATGGAGGGCATTAAAGCCAAAGGCAAAGGGTGTCCAAAACCAATCAAGACATGGGCGCAATGCGGGGTCAGTAAAAAGGTTTTGGATGTTCTTAAAAGGTCTGTACTCTTATTCTTGAATTGGTTTTAATATTAATTTCAATTTTTTTTATGTTTTTATTTTCAGAAACAATTATGAAAAGCCGACTCCAATACAATGTCAGGCCATTCCGGCCATTATGTCGGGTAGGGATCTGATAGGTATCGCCAAAACTGGTTCGGGCAAAACGTTAGCATTTTTATTGCCAATGTTTCGCCATATCATGGATCAGTCGCCCCTGGAGTCCGGTGACGGACCCATAGCCATCATTATGACTCCGACCCGAGAACTCGCGACTCAGATTTGGTCGGAATGTAAAAAATTTTCAAAAGCTCTTAATTTACGAATTGTTGCCGTTTATGGCGGAACTCCTATTTCCGAACAAATCGGTGAACTAAAACCGGGCGCAGAGGTCGTAGTCTGTACTCCGGGACGAATGATAGATATGTTGGCCGCGAATTCGGGTCGCGTAACAAACCTGAGGCGCTGTACGTACTGTGTTCTGGACGAAGCGGACCGTATGTTCGATATGGGGTTCGAACCACAGGTTATGCGTATAATCGATGGCATCCGTCCGGACAGACAGACCGTTATGTTTTCGGCCACTTTTCCTCGAATTATGGAAGCGTTGGCGCGAAGAATATTAGACAAACCTATTGAAGTACAGGTCGGGGGCCGGTCTATGGTCTGCAAAGAAGTGGAACAGAATGTTGTTGTCATAGATGAAGACGAAAAGTTTCTAAAGTTATTAGAAATCTTAGGTATTATTTCATTGCAATCAAAGAGTTTTGTTTTGAAGTGCAATAAATTCAATGCATTAATAATATTGAGTTCGGCTTAAGGAAAGAGTTTAGACTATGAGTTGGCAAAAGATAAAATACTCCCATAAGTGAACTTATAATTCTTGTTAACCCCTGTCCAGAATTAGCATTTTCAAAGGTGGCCAATGAGGTATAGTTAAAATACTATAAAATTTTTTGGAAAGTACCCAACCCTCTACTCAAAGATTATGAGCATGACAAATTTACCCTATCCTAGTATTTTACGATAATACCCCCTCCCATACCACTGCCTTCATCTGAGTATTTTATGCATCGAACCCCCAGTCCTCTCTGTAATTACAGGATATATGAGTTAATTGTAATGTTTTTTGTTGTTTTAATTAAATTGATATACGGTAATTTTTTTTTTATTAATTGACGCACAGGTCGTTATTCATCAAAAGGCAGTGCAATTGTATTTGTCGACAAACAAGAGAACGCGGATATGTTGCTCAAGGAGTTAATGCATGCCTCGTACACTTGTCTTGCACTGCACGGGGGTATTGACCAAAACGATAGGGACTCAACCATTGCTGACTTCAAGAATGGAAAAGTCAATGTTCTCGTCGCCACTTCTGTAGCCGCGCGAGGACTCGATGTTAAGCACTGTATTGTAGTAATCAATTACGACTGCCCTAATCATTATGAAGACTATGTCCACCGATGCGGGCGGACGGGTAGGGCTGGCAATGAGGGCTATGCTTACACATTCGTAACCCTAGAACAGGGAAGATATGCAAACGATATAATCAAAGCCTTCGAATCGAATAATATTGCGATTCCTATAGAACTACAAAAACTATCGGATGATTACAAACTGGAACAGGAAATGCTCGGCAAAAAAGTAAAGTCCTCTTCAGGTTTTAGTGGCAAAGGATTCAAATTCGATGAGGCGGAGGCACAACTGGCCAATGAAAAGAAAAAATTCCAAAAAGCGGCGCTCGGACTACAGGACTCGGACGATGAGGACACGGAAGCAGACATCGATCAGGAGATTGAGAACATGTTGGCGCCCAAGAAGTCACTAAAACAGGTGCCGATTCTGACAAACACTACGACAACTCAAGCCAATAGCGATAAAACAGTCACCGAAAAACTGGAATTAGCGAAACGCTTGGCCTCAAAGATAACTGTGAATATGTCTGGAAAGGCGTCGTCACAAACAGAAGCCTTTCTCAAAGGGGAGTCATTCACTTTAGGCGTTCCCAACGCTATAACCGCTAAATCAAAGGCAGAACAAGTGGCCGAACGACTGCACGCGAAACTGAATTACGTGCCCAAAGACGTGGAGTACAACGAGGACGGGGACATTGTTCGCAAAGTGGACGACGAGGACATGAATTTGGCCGCAAATCTCGGACAGCGGTTCGAAGAGGAGCTGGAAATAAATGATTTCCCACAACAGGCGCGTTGGAAAGTGACGAGTAAAGAGGCGTTGGCACAGATCAGTGAGTACTCGGAGGCAGGAATTACTGTTAGGGGCACTTACTTCCCAACCGGTAAAGAACCTAAAGAACTGGGAGAACGCAAACTATATCTGGCTATCGAAGGTACCACTGAGTTGTCTGTCTCTAAAGCCAGGGCTGAAATCATACGACTAATTAAAGAGGAGTTAATTAAAATGGTATGTCTTCTAAGACTTTAGATTTCCTTTTGTACTAATTTTATTTATCTTTTACAGCAAAACACATACACTCCTATAAATAAGGGACGGTATAAAGTGGTTTGATATCTATATGTTATTAATGGAATTCTTGTAGATATCATTCATTTATTTATCGCAAAATATTTCAATTAATTTCCGACAAAAATATGATTTAATAAATAAATCATTTTATTTTTCAAATCATTTTTAAATCAATTATTCATTCAATCATTTTATACAATAATTTAGGATTAAATCTAATTTATTTAATACAATAAATTCGATCTAAATATTCACAAAAAAAATGAATAATTCAGTCAACAATTAATTTGTTTTATATATTTATTTTTGATTTCCTTTCGAATCAAATCAAAACTGCATTACTTGTGCCTCGTTTTGGACCAAAAAATATTAATCTCGTGAGCATTGATGATATGCACTGATATATGAAAAGTAATTCAGATATTTATATACATGTATTAAATGACAAATGAGTAAAGAAAGAATTGGAATAACTGACCGGAATTTGTTTCTTCTTATTATAAGTACTGTTGGGGACATAGGATTCGAACTCATAGGCGACTCTTTGGTTAACTATTGTGAATAGAGTCAAAAGATCGACACTATATCTGTAACAGTACTGATTCAGAACAGATACCAGTGTTTGAATAAAATAAGAACCCCTTTCAGTGTTTCGGAATGAATAATGACCTGAAATGTAATCAATTAATTATGCAATCAATTAGTGGTCAGTTGTAGTCATTACCGGGAGCTGTGCTGTAATAGACCACAAAATCAGCGATCGTTGGAATTTTATATACAGGTTGTGGTCCATCGACTACATCGGATCCCAACGCCAAAACTTTACTTCCCGAGTCTAGAAGGTCTCCCCGACAGGCCTTTTATAAGATATAATATAAATTACATATAGGAGTTGGATATGGTTTGGTTATTAATAAACTCTATATTAATTACTGAAATACAAAAAGATTTATTTACGAATTGTCGAAATACAATCTTTAAAATTCTGCAAAGCATTACTGCAAAAATACAATAAAATCATTAAACGATGGTTATCTGACTAAGTATACTACCTGGGACAAAATGATTAATGGATATAATGCGCAAAAGTAATCTCCCCAATTAGTGAGTTCGCAAAGGGGGTACAACCCGGAATATCCCCCCTGAGATTTTGGCCAAGACTACTTTAAGCTCGCTCACTGTATAAGCACGAAGCTTTACATTATGTAGATTAGCACGAAAGAGCACCAGAATATTCTATTTTACTGCAATTTTTGGGATATTTGTCTTAAATCTTGTTAAATATAGTTAATAAATGATTAATAACGTATAAATTTTTAAAACTTTCTATTTAACCTACACTAAGGCTATGATGGAAGACCTCGTTTTACAGAATTTCAACTAATTGACAAGATTGTAAAAGAATTCGGCTCAAAAGTCTCAATACAGATTCTAACAGAATTAGGAAAATGTGCCTTTTGAAAATAGTTTAATTGCAGCAGATGTCAAGAAATGTTTTTTAGACCTCTCCTTTTATTGCTTTCAAAGAACAACCCATTAATGTCCCGAAAAGAAATTTTCTGAAATAACAATGTTCTGAGTGTTTATTCTGTTTTTCGCCAACTCTCTGAAATATTTTCATCAAGAAAACATCTTTGGAACTTAATAAGATGGTGCATAGTTTAGGCACTAATTTAACTTAATAGATAAATATTTATAATAATATTGGACTGATTTTTGAATCTTATTGATTTCTACTCTCAATTTGAAGCAGGTTATATAGATTACAGAAATGATATTTGCATTATTTTGTGCTCACAGTTCTATAGCACTAATTCTGTAGTGCAATATATCTGC
>JAQFXN010000846.1:0-18216 GCA_034693365.1 Liacarus xylariae
AGAGGTAAGATGTATTCAACCAAAACGCTCTGGGTATTCCGGACTAGACACACCTTGGACATCCTTTTCTCAACTATATTAATTGATTGATTTATTCTATTAATCTCTTATAATAATTAATTAACTTTATTTTTAAAACCAATAAAGACATACTGATAAATATTAGAAATTTTGCAATAGAGCTTCAGCCAAACTCATCTACAGGGCTATTGGCGAATGGCATTATATCTGTACTACAATTATTGTATAATAATATTAATGCTATATTACATTATAATAGCTATATGTGGCTAATAATTATCATAAAGAGGAAAGAGGTAGAAGGGTTTTGACAAAATTTTTTATTCAATGTGTTTATTACGCAATAATATGCAGATTTCTCTATAACTAGGGTAGCCAAGGTATATAGCCTAAATACCCCCCCCCCCCCCTGATTTTGAGATTTTGCAAAAGATACCCCTGACTTTTTTACGCCAGATGAAGAAATTTACTCCCACTATGCATTTTTCATTTTCTAAAATTTTGTATACCCCCTGACTTTTTGCGTAAATTTTCTCAAAAACCTCCACCTATACACCCTGACTCGGCAGACATTGGCTACCCCTGTTATATAATTTATAGAAATCTCTTAATTACTATATATAGTTAGATAAGGTCATTCCTATATGTAATAGGTGTAAGGTTCAATCTATATACTCCACTTTCGAAGAAAAAGGAGTATATAGAATCGTTTCCACCGTTTGCTCATGCCTTGAGAAAATATAATTTCTCTTAAAATTTTTCTGGGAAAGCAGAGTTATGGTTTATTCTTGTTTATATTAAAAATTAGATAACATAATTTGACATCTTGTAAAAGTGATAACTTATAAAATATTGCCGAAATTATGTCAATAATATTGAAATCACTTACTTCACTGTACTTTAATTAAATGTGGGAATGATTTGATAAGCTGATTAAAATTTAAAAGTTGCCTAAAAAAGTTACTTATATATAATAGTAAATTAAAATTGCTCTATTAAGATTATTAAGACATTAAGATTTTATCAATTGAAAAAAATAAAGAGTTATTGTTTCGATATTTTTAGTTAGTGCATGTCGTCAGGGATTTATAGAAGCCTCATAATTTTTTAGTGAAGGTCGCATGAATCTTCATAATCCTACTGGAATATTTTCAATTTTTTTTTGAAATACTAGGTTGAAAACTGGGGGTATTCCCACTATAACTGAACTAAATTTCTATTTTTATATTTTATTTTGTAATTAAAGTGCAGTTAATTACAATAAAAATCTTGATGTAGATATTGTATATTATGGTTCGAAAAATAATTATGAATGAAAAACAGAGGTGCCAAAGAGGTACAACCTAAACACCCCCTCCCCTGAGTTTGAGATTTCGCACGCAAAAAAATTTGTATTTGTACCCTGTGCATTTTAAAATTTTAAAAATTTATACCCCTTGTCTTTTTGAGAAAATTTTCTCAAAACACCCTCCTCTTATTCGGCCGACCTTGGCTACCCCTAATGAAAAAAAAGATTAATCTGGGCTATATATTTAAGAAGTAGGAAATAAATTGAATCACAATTATTCCAATTTAATCAAAAATATAATATTATATAGATTTAAGAAAAATTTTATATTATAAATTCAATGGTTCTTTAGTATATATGCAACGAATGTAAAGTATTATATCATAAATTCTGTTTGATATACAGAACAAATTCATTTAAATTTTCAATCAATTCAAATGTAAATTTCAATATTAATGGAAATTATATTCTTCAATAAAGTCTTATGAAATCTCATTTGAATTTAAAAATTATTTGCTCAGAATTTATGATATTCTAAGTAATATAAGAGAATCTAAAAAAATGTTCTGGACAAATACTCTTCCAGAGCTAATATTATATTATATATTGAATCTTCTCTCCTCTTTGGCCAACTCAGTATACATAATATTCTTTCAAACAATCATTTTTCATATGACTATTGAAATATTGATTTTAAATTTATTTTTTATTTTAATCTTCAAGTGTAGCGCAAAACCAGAATTTCTGAATTATAATGATTTAATCAAAATTCTTATTCTCTGTTCACTTGAAAGTGAATCTCATTCTGTCAGTTAGTATTTGAAAATTTTTATTGATGTGATCTTAAATTGAATGAAAGCATATATTTTGCATTGAAATTCAAACAGAGAATAACAGAGGGGGAAGACGAGGATAGAGAGGGGGAGAAACAGAGAGGAACGAGTTCTTATATTTATATCGTATCTAAATATAGAATTGTGTTCCTATTGTTCTTTATTTTTGAAATCTTCATACAATTATTTTGAACAGAATTTAATATTTTTTCCCTTAAATATGAATCACATAATAAAAAGTATTTATTTATTTATTTTATTGAAAAAAGTCCATTAAATGAGTACAAAAAGAGGTGCATTTGAAAAATCATTTTTGAATAATATAAGAATTTAGAGTAAAAAAAGTTTTGAATTTTTAATATTCTTGAAATTTGTTGGAATCTTTTGAATGAATCTGAGAATCGCTTTTCAAAGAATAGTTAGTCAACTGTTTTGAGAATCCTTTAGCGATTCAATGCTTTGCCTGCAGTGGTGTAACTCATGTTCTGTTCGTTTCTGTCTAACTGTGCTTTGGTTCACAACTAATCGAAGGGCTGATGATATTTACAGCATTTGTGAGTCTGTCTCTCATATATAGACATAAATTTGTTGTTGACGTAGAAAATCATTGATAGAGTAAAGCGAAGGGATTTTTGGCGATCATTTCGATTGAGTTATTCAATAGAAGGACTTTAGATCGGCTTTTATATGCAATGAGAGCGAGAGTGCATTCCAGTGCAGACACACTAATATTTTGTGTACTTTAGTGCAGATACTAATCATTTGAATCGCTTTAATGTTCTTAAATTAACGATAAATGGAAAAGAAGACAACTTAAAGATGAAGATCAGAGCCAATCCTTATTAAGAGTTTGATTGCTTTGCGCTGAACTCCACTCAAAGTCAACTACCATTTGCTGTATTGTCAGCAGCAATGATGGCATTACGTAAGCTCTTTCGCCTCAAGTCTGGCTCGAGTTCCAGACCCGTTGGTTCTAAAGACAATACAAGCAAACGCTCAAAAAAATCTTCGACGTCTTCTTCTCCATCGTCGCACTCGTCCTCTCCCTCTCCACACAATTCCAGCTCTCAGTCAACACGTATTTGTTTAGTCGGCGGACATTCGACAGCACGTAATCATCAAATCGTTCCGACAACTGATCAGCCAATGTCACAGACGTCACCAACCAATTCATCGAATAAACCATCCAATTGTACCATAAGATCAAGACGTCTGATGAAAGAGTATCGCGAACTCAACCGTTCTCTTCATAACAATGACAATGGGTTTATGCCCTACACTATAGAGTTAGTTAACGACACCTTAATTGAGTGGAATATCAAAGTCTATCAGTTCGACACCGATTCTCAAGTAAGTCATTCCCATTAATCGACTACAAGTTCTCTAAGCTCTGGTCTTCAAACTTATAAAAAAAACTGTTAACTTTTTATTTGAATCAAAGATAAGCTTTTAATTTAAAATTCTATAAACTCAGAGATCGAACTAAAATTTGAGTTAAATTTTAAAAATAATATAAAATTCAAATCTTTGATTAATACAAATATTCATTTTTCTCATTTTGATTTTAAAAATAATAGCTTTATTGTATTATTCTTAGTTATATTGCATTTAACTTTCATAAACTGTAAGAATAAAAGTTTAGGTTCTCTACTGATTCATACCATATCTCAAAACACACCAAACAGTCGGGTCTTTGTGGCGACTCTTATACTATTTAGAGTTAATGACAGAAATAAAATAAAAGAAGAGTTTGTTAAGTGCTTTGAATTAATTAATTCTAGAAATATTGAATTTTAATTCTAATATTTAAATCTAATATAATATATTTTATTGATTTTTAGCTCAATTTATTCGAATTTTATTTTCTTATTTCACTCCAAATGACTGCTCAGAAACATATGCTTTATAATGGGTTTTCTTTATACTTTAAATTCAAAAAACTCAGTTCGAAACATATGAAAAGTTAAAGTAAAATATTTGAATTATAAGAATATTTATGACATCAATACAAAAATTTGAAATATTCTGTTTAGAAGTTTGAAAATATTATTGATTTTTTGCCCAAAACTCACACAAGAATTCCAGACACAGTAAAAGTGACCGCAAGAAGAATTGTAGGGAAGTATAGAAGCAGAATATTTTCCAGTAGTATAACAATTGGGCACTAAATTAATTAAATTAAATGAACCATAATTTTGTATACTTCCAAATCAAAGCGCATCAATAAAGACGCCTTCCCTTTCCATCCCTTCCACCTAATTAACTGAATCATTGTTCCATTAAATTATCTCTCATTTCAATTATATTTTATGTTTTTATTCTATTTTTAGTGATTCAGAAGTAAATTATTATTTAAATCAATAAATATAATTTTGTTTTTTATTAAATTAATTGATTTTATGTCACTTTTTAATTATTTAAATATACTTTCATTTGACTGAATACTTGTTTATTTCAACATTTAGTTCTATAGGGATATGAAAGAGTTGGGTATAGACTATGTGCTACTGAACGCAACATTTCCTGAAAACTATCCATTTTCGCCCCCATTTATTCGAGGTAATGATCAATATTGGCTCGAAAGTAGACAATATTTAGTAATAAATCTAAATTTCATTCTATCTTTTCTCCGAATTGCTGTTAACTTCACTATAAAGTCGTTTCACCGCATATTGAAAAAGGTATGAATTATATTGACTTCACTTATATTTTCGTTTATAAAACTAATGATTGCATAGAATTTCTATTCATTTTCATGTGTTTTCGCTTTTAGTGCAATGTTTCTAATGAATGAATAATTGATTAATTAAATACTCTATTAAGCAATGCTTTAGAAAAATAATGAATGAGTGAAACACTTAAAATAAAATTAAAATTATTTTTAATTTTTGCATTAAATTTTAAAGCACTTCAATTTGAGATAAAATATTTCTTAATAATTAATGAAAATGACATTTAATTTTATTTATTAGGTTTCGTTATGGAAGGCGGGGCTGTCTGTGAGTTAAATATATATTATTTTTACTACATTTCAAACTTTTATAATCTAATAATTAATATTTGCTCAAAGAAATTAAAAACTCAATAATTTTAATCATTTTTAAGATTTTTATGCTTGCATTTAGATATTTATCAGGAATACTGAAGGTAAAAAGCATAAGGGAATATTTTTCGGGAAGAGATTAAATCACCCTGGAGGAATATTGTAATTAATTTGACTATATGCACAGCATGTTAAATAAAGATCCGTCCCTTGAAAAATGGTGATTTCTCGGGAACGGCTAGGGATAATTTAATTCTGTAAAAAGCATATAAAATTTAATTTCATGTGTGGCCAATTGAACTTATAACCATGCAGATCCCATAAGTGGCTTGTGAGATATCGTTACAAATTTTAAGGTCATAGTCACAGCTCAAACAAGGTAGGGTTGGAATGTAGAAGAGTAACACTTTATTTTGATATGTGTTTGAAATAAAACAAAGAAATGGTCAAGAAGAAATCAACGTAAGATGCATATATGCCGCGTACTATTTTTGTAAGTTTATTTGCTTTTCTCATATACAAAAACAGGGGATTCTCACTAATTATTGTTAATTTGTAAAAAATAAATAAAATTAATAAACAAAAAATGTTCTTATTTTAATGAAATGTTCCCTCAGTTAAGCAAACAATTTCCATATACTATCAAAGGAATTCCTATAAAATGGTTTCTATTTAAATCTTGTTTCATATATATGAACCATTAAAATCGAGTGGTTATAAGTTCAGTTGATCACACATGAAGTTTTATATGCTTTTTACAGAATTAAATTATCCCTAGCCGTTCCAGAGAAATCACGATTTTCAAGGGCCGAATCTACATTGACTTTATGTTTAACGCGCGGTATAAGAATAACTAAGAATGCTTACAGAGTATTCTGACATTTATGAAAAATATAATGCTTTTGAATGATTTCACCAAACCTTCATAACCTTTTCTTGATTAGATAGGTGCCTAGAATGCTTTTATTGATTAAAATTTTTGCTCTTGTGGGAATATTCAGGAATATACCGCCTTTTACATCTCTGACATTTCCTATCAAAAATAAAAATAATTGTCTATTAAATTAAAAGATTTCTCTTATAATAATCAAAGAGAAGTTTTAAAATAATTTAAATTATTGATCGAAACAAACACTCATATTTCATATTTATTCATTTAATTTATACACAAATTCAATATAAAAGCTTTAATGAAGTCCATAAAAATTATCAGAATATAGCGTAAATTTCAGATGAATTTAGATTCAATAAAACTCATTAAGAATTGCCGTCCCTTTCAAATGAATGACTGCAATAAAAATTTAGTGGAATAGTCGTGGAATGTATGGAATAGCAGCTAATTCTTCTTAATTTAATTATTGTAATGAAATAAAAATAAGGTTAAGCACACATGAGGTATAGTGATGTATGGGAATCGGCGCCTATGGCTATGAAACGAAAATTTTATTAATAATTGCATTTTTTATTGATTTGTATAAACAAACATTTTTTCAATTTCTCCTTATTTAAGATCAAATAATCGATAAGAATTACATTCATTCCGATAGAAGAATGGAATAATATTATACAGTCGTGGATCATTTTAAATGGACACCATCTACAACCTGTTATCATTTGTCCATATATTGTTAATCAATAGTGTTTTATTTGTTAATAATTTTTAAATAAGATATTAATAATTTGGTAATCCCACCTGAATAATCAATTATAATTCTATATCGTTTTTTCATTGATAAACTAAATTATGAATTAATTGAATATCAGATATCAATGATATCCCATATTTGGCATATTTTGACAACAATTCTGGTTTAAGTGTATGAATGGATTTACATTTATGAATAAGTCAGTATAGTTTGATAACACTCCTAACATCCAGTTTGGCCCTGAATAAGCATGAGTTTTGTAATTAATATGAATAGGTGAGTTATCATGTAGGATATAAAAGTCTGAATAAGGATATAATTCCTCCGCCCAGGAGAATAATTTAGTTTCCAGATAATTTATGTACTGATCGAAATTGAAATTTCCCTTTGATTTCATTATTGGGCCAAGTCCTTGATTTGAAAAGCCACAAACAATATTTATTGATTTCCATCCACGATTTTCAATAGACAGAACATTTTCCTTATTAAATGAAAAATAGAACATCATTGATTAACGGCAATATATGGACAAATGATAACAGGTTGTAGATGGTGTCTAATTTAAAATGATCCACGACTGTATATCTGTACCAAACCTATAATAGAGATATGAATATGAAACAGGCCGGGTTAATCAGGGGATTACTGCCTTTAATTAAATCACAATTTCCTATTCTGCTATAACTGATTTTTAATTAAGAATATATTTTCAATATTTATTGGATAAAATTAATAAATAATTTAAAATAACTAACTTGTAAGTGTAAAAATTTTATTTTACACACGATAATGATAATTGAATACTGTTTTATATAATATAAAACATTTTTTAGCTGAGCTAAAATTTTCACCACTCATATTAGCTTGATGACCCAAGGTTAGAAAGTGAAAAGAGTCAAGTGTTTGAATATATCGATAAGTGTCATCAAATTGAGATTTTTATGATTAGAAATAAGACAAAGTTATTGCACTTTTGCTATAAATAAAGCGCCAATATTTTATATATTTTTAAGCTAATGAACTCAAAAGTATTTTTGCAAAATGACAACAAAAAATTGATTGAATTTCAAATCTAAGAAAATGATCGATTTACTATAAATACTTTCTAAGGTTCTATCATTGGAATCAAGTTTCTAGAAAAAAGCAAAATTCTAACAGAACTTAAAGAAAACATGAGAATTCTTTTGATAATAAATAAATCTGAAGTTTGTATAGCTCTTGAGTGTAAAGTGAGATAAAAATAAAACTATATTTCTGTTACTTTTTAAGTTATTGTACTTTTGTTAAATTAAGAAATATATAATATATACTGCATATTGAATCAGATTAGAAATACTTTATAATTTGTAAATTATTTCTTTATAATTCTTTTGAAAAAATAATTAATTATATATTATTTGACATAATTAAAGGATAAATAAGGGATAAATATATTTTCACCCTTTAAATGAATATTTTTTAATGCCATTGAAATAAAATTACAAGTAAAAATCATTTTTTTAGTAGAATTATTAAAATATTCTCAAATACTGTGAATATATAGCGAAAATTAGTGAATCTAATATTTCTTGTTTAGGAATTCTTGAACTGTTGTTTTATGCACTAAATATTGTAATTAGTGTTTAATTTTAATTAATAATATTCTCATTTATTATAGTTTTTTAAATTAACAATTGAAGTTTTGTAATTCTAATTTAGAATTCATTGCGATTTAAACATTGATTAAAGAATTAAATTAATTATTTTATTAAACAATTATATCGATAGTACTAATCGAATTCATAGTATTTTATTATAAGTTATGGAAAATCTTTTATTTGATATTTCAGATATACTATAAAAACCGATTTGTCTTCAGATAAAATCAAATATTATTGATAAGTATATGTTTGCTTCAAATAAAAAGTTTTTACAGTTATTGTTGAATAAAAATCTAAACTAAATATATGAAAACATATGTTTTTTATCAAATCGTGTCTAAGATTTTGTAATACAGTATTTTAAAAGTCAGAGACGTTAAAACATTAAACATAACTAAAAGGCTTTTTGAAAAAATTAACTATTTTTATATCAATCCATTGCCTAAAGCTGTAAAGACATGTATCGGAATATATTGTGATAAGAATTTAAATTTTTCTTTATCTTTAATTCTTTAAATTTGAGTAAAAATAAACAAAAATACATTTTTCCGATTCAAACATCGATTTAAGTTTTCAAAGATCTCACAACTCGTCTGCGGAAATAATATCTTCGGAACAGTTATAGGAATTTTATGGGTTTTGGGGATTGAAAACTGTTAAATCTAAACAACAAAATCCAATGATATTTCACAAACGGAAACATTTTCTTCCATTAAGTTTTGATTAGTTTTCAAACTACTGGAAGTCAATGAACAGATCATTTATTTTTTCTTTAATAATGAAATCATGAAATTTAAAAACACATTCGATTTAGTTATCAAATAAACTGTAATTAAATTAGTTTTGAAAGATTTATAAGAAATAAAAAGTCAAATAAGAATAAGAAATATATTAGAAAATCTGATAAATGAATCAAAAGAGTGATTCGTGAATACAATTATGATAAATGTGTTTATTTAATGATTCGAAAACCATTGAATCCAAAGATTAGAAGTTAGAGAAAACAAATTTTTAGAGAACACGATAAACAAGATTTAAGTCATTATTTCGGAATCTCTTATTCAATTCATTTGCAAAAGACATGACATTTGTTGTGAATTCATTTAAAATCAATTAATTTCGTGTATTTTGAGTGAAATTTATATAAGTTCTGAAGTTTTAGAGTTAAAAGTTTTTTATTATTTTTTTAGAGACTATCTGTTTAATGGATTTTGAATGTTGTGATAAAACATTTGCAGTAAATGGGAAACAGTAGGCAAATCTGAATCTATCAGTGCTTGAATTAGGATAAGTAGTGAATTCTCATTTATTACATTTACTCTTCAGTTCATTAGTGTATCGTTAAAACGCAGTGTAAAAGCCATTAACAGATCATTTATTTGTAAAAAAGTTAAATTTAATTACATTAGAGTTGTAGAGTTGGTTCAGGTGTTGACCGACAAAACATGGAATAAAATTTATTAGTCATGAAAACTCAATTGACCTATCGGTGCGAGTGCTCATCGATACTATGCATTCATTCTGAAAAATCATGCCATCAATTATAGAATAAATAGTAAATTAGTCTAAAATAAATTTCTTGCGATGTTTTACAACTAATAAAATGATTTGTGGCCAAAGTTTAATCCAAAATCTAATTAAGCCGTTATAAAAGTACATTAATTTAATGAATCTCTGTATTAAAGTAAAGGAACTATATTTAATGTAATAAAGTGCATATCTTTCTATTGGTATTTGGTTTACAGTGAATCAAAGGACTCGCAATTCTTGTTAACCAAATCACTGTTGAGTCAAGAATTAGATGAAACTCAAAATATTGATATTGATATTTAAGGCACATTAGAATGAGTTCTACATTAAAGTCAGAATATATTTGAGGCAAAACTAGGGAAACACCTGCTGACCACCACATCAATTATACATGTCTTTAATGACATTATAGAGTTATATGAGCTAAAGAGGTAAGAGCTATGAAGTGGAAACCCAATCGGCTTTGTTTCCTCTTTCAATCATTTAAGAGCATTGATTCAACCGTTGCTAAAAAATCGATTTTCATATTTGAATCCGTTTTGAGGAATAGTTTTAATTGTTTTGCAATGAGAAAAATATGTGACTTTGAATAATCTGAATAACACATAAAAATCTCAATCAAGACATAATCTCTAATAAAACATATATAAGTAAAGGTAGTCTGAGTTTTCATAAGATGCTTAAAGAGTAAAATTTATCTCTTATAATAATCTGTAATTCATACTTAAAAATACTTTCAAAAAATGAAGTTTTCTTAACTAAAAAAAACTATAAAATATACTTTACTTTTAGTTTTAGTTGAAATTAATAAGATTTGAAAAACATCTATAAAGACATATAAGGGTAGAATAAAGATATGAAGGATTATAGATCTGAGATGTGCTCTAAATTTTATAAATTCTATTCTCAATTGCCGGCACTTGACATAACATATTAAGTTAACTTTAGTTGTAAATTACACGAACACTGATATTAGGCTAAAAAGTGAACAACACTTCAGATAAGCCATACTTAATCACAAACAAAAACATATAGAGAGAAGAGAAAATTAGCTAATCATCAATACTCTGGAGTTCTATTTTAATAAATAATCAAAGACTGACTGTTGGAATGGAATCGATTATACGATATAAATGTCACAACAAATGAAAATAATATCTTAAATATTGTCTATAATTTGCCAAAAATACAACTTTTATGGCCAAAAAAATTAAAATATGAGTTGAGTTTGAATTACATAATCGGAAGAAATAAGTCTTAACTAACTGTACAGTTAATGCAGTTGTAGTAAAGAGGAAAGGGATTCGTTGAAAGATAAGATATTTTGTTCACAAATAGCATCACTGTTTCGGATTTTGCTTTGAAAAAACACGCATTGAATTAGTTCTGCTATTCTTAGAAATTTTTTCTAAAGATTTGGAACAATCTTTAAGAATTGCGGCTAATATTCAAAACTTAAGATATATTTGCATTTAAAAGAGTATATATCTCTTGTGACTCCTGTTTGAACAAAACAACAACTCATAACTTAGTGTATATAATATTTGGTATAAATTCTAATCTCTTTAAGAAAATAAATTAAATTAAATTATTTTTAATATAATTTAATTGAATAAACAAATGAATGTTCATATTTGGAGACAAAAAAATATATTATTTATCTAACATTTGACTATTAGTTTGACGTCTAAAACGTTTGTGGTATTGATAAGAAGACTTCTCTTATTATAATCTTTATCTTCAGTTTCATTAGTTTTTATATTAGTGTTTGAATTCAAACGTATAATTTTATAATTAATTTTATTGGAATGACTCGATAGACAGCAAAACCTCAGAAGTAATTCGATTCTGAAGTCAATGAATGTCTGCAATGAAAAAAAAAACTAAGACTAAGATAACCATTAATATGAAGATCAGATCGTTTTGTTTGATTGTCTCTACAGTCGTAATGTTTGCACGAATTGCTCTATCGATGATTTGATAAAAGTTTTTTTTCTCAAATAATTTCTAAATAAAACAAATGACTTAAAGTCAAGAATTAAAAGTTACTTAATTTAGATTATATTATATTTTTTTGTTGTTGTTTTAAATATCGAATTAAACTTAAATACACAGAGAGTTCCTGAAATGAATTATAATCTAATTCCTAAACATTTAATTGCAATATATTTTTTGATAGTATTTTGATTTTTTTTTAGTTTTGTTGATGACTTTGAGCTTTCAAAGTGATAAAAAAGATTTTTCGATAACAAATTTGAATAGCATTAAAGCGAAATAAAAGAAAAAGAGTAAGAATTGAGTTATTTTTGTAAGGGTTTAGTAGAGCTTAAAAAAATAAATTTCTCAAAAGAGCAAAAAAATAAAATATCATTTCTCAGAGTTTTGTATATGATTTTCGCGAGTTTTTGTCACATTCAGTGAATTTTTTTGATATATCCATCAAATGATACCAAATATTAAAAAATATCGATAAGATTTTCTAAAAGACCGACACTTTCTATACACGTTTTACTCAATATTCTATAAAAACGCTAAATAATGCTAAACTTATTCAACTAATTCAATGCTTCTGGTCCTTAATTAATAGTTTTTGAATTTTGATTTAAAATTTTCACACACTTTAAGATCAAATGGTTTTT
The DNA here is from genome assembly GCA_034693365.1 of Liacarus xylariae. NCBI lineage: Eukaryota > Metazoa > Arthropoda > Arachnida > Sarcoptiformes > Liacaridae > Liacarus > Liacarus xylariae. Next base: position 12,641 of record JAQFXN010000846.1, read on the forward strand.
TTTGTACACCAAAAACGGTTAGAATAAATCAAATACTTATGTTAAGTAATGCCGATTACAATATAAATTCAAATATTATTAATTTTAGAGTTAGTATAAAAGTGCACCGAAAAATCGGAGCAACAATTTCCTATATATTTTAAGTCATTAATATTTACGTAAAAATATTGCAATAATTATAGGAAAATAAATGATATTTTATCCGAATGTTTAGAACTGAACGAATCATTAGTTCGATATAATTATAATTAAATAATTATATTTGAAATGTTTGCGGCTATGAATCCAACAAAATTGATGGACAAATGAATTTTTTATGTGAAATAAGATTTTTCCTAAACTTTTGAAGAAAAAAAAAGTATTTTCATAAAAAAAATATCCATTTAGTGTATCATTACATGAAATAATTATTTTGATAAAAGCTTAATTTGACTAATGTATTGATACGAAATCTAAATTATAGATAATTTTCTCATACGATTCTAATATTGATTAAGATATTATGTGTTATTAAAATAGTTTTTTTCCAAATGATATAGAATTTAAGATTCATTAAAATCCACTTTAAGTAATTGATTTAAATAATGAAAAAATATTGATTTTTATTCAAAAAAAGTGAGGAAAAGTATATTTATAACGCTTGATATGAACTCTAAAGTATTCATTAATTCAATTAATTTTATTGACACAAATCGGCAACTTTTTAGAGAATTTTTATTCATTCCGATTGAAGGTTTATGAAAAATGGTTTTGTAGTTCTTTCTTATTGATTAATATTTGTGTTAATATCCATAAAACATAATTTCTTGATCTAATGCTAAGCCGTTTGTCATTTATATAAAAGAGTGTTTGACTTACTTCCAGACATGTATTTCTCGCTACCGAACGACTGTCTCATCAAATGAAATAAAAATATTCCATACGATAACTGAAGACCAAATGTTATGATATATGAGAACATAACGCAGAGGACGACAACCCAACCCCATCCGCCTTCTGGATAGTAGTGCTGACGAATTGTTGATGTCTTGAATTCAACAGACGATGGGATCGTATTATTAGATTTTTGGTTATTCAGATGATTCCGTTTGGGCGATACGACTGAGTTATTGGTTTGTGAGGTATTGCTTGAAGTCTGGCGTAAAATCTGTTTGGCATTCACTTTGTCCACTATTTCTTCGTCATTAATACCCGAGTCGTCAGCAAATCTGGCGCGAAGTGGAGACGATATAGAGAGTGGACTGTCCTTTGGCTTTTCATTTGTTTCATCTCCATTAGGCCTAAAAGGCTTTTCTTTTAGACTGTCATTCATATCGAATAACTACTGTATATCCGATGTTTTGTTCAAAGTCTTGATGTCTTAGTTGAGTTGAGTTTGTTGTCAATAACTTTTATTGAAATACTCACGAAAATAATTTCCAAATTTAATTAAATTCTTATTTATAATAATTTTGCATTGAATCTGAGAATAATATGTTTAAATTTAAAATTTTATAAATCTCTAAGAGTTCTCTAAAATTCAGGTTAAAATAAATTTCTGGGAAATTTATTGGATATAACATTCCGGTGGCATAGTTTGCAAATATTGAAACACAAACTTAGATATAAAGTATATAAAAAATAAAAATTGAATAAAAAAATCTTTTGGGATATGATTTTAGATATGAAATCTCGAAAAATATGATCAAAATTACATTAATAGCAAATAGAAAAATCAAAATCTGAACATAAAATAATTTAATTCAACTAAAAATTCCTTAATTATAAATCATAAAAAGTAATTAAAATAAAAAAATCTGAACTAATTTTTCGTCAAAAGTGCTTAAATTTTAATTTACTTTTAATTAGAATCTAATAGATATTTTGAAGCCTTTAATGATAGGTAGTTTCTTTTAATTCTAAAGTTTAAATGAGATTTTTTCATAAAATAAGAATAAGAATAAAACTTTTTTAACTAAATAATCTGCAAATTATCTCATTTACAATTGCAGTCACTTCTCAATTGAATGGAAAGAAAATAAATTCAATATAACTTACTTTTGATGAGAATTTCTGGAGAAATAATGGCCAAACATGTTGTACTGTTTCAACACTTTAAGAACATTACTTTATTAGCGGTTCAGTTGTTAATCATTTAAAGTAATAGAGTATTAGAGAATGTGTTTTAAGTAACTGATTCTCTATAGAAATATGAGCTTTGATTCAGTGCAACAACTAATGGCATGTTTTCAATGGTCTCACAGCTTAATACATAGGCAAAGAGGACTTGAGGCGCAACTTCTTTCGCATCTTTTTCTCGCCGTTCAGTCATCCCTTCTCTCATCACATAACTGGTGCCATCCATTCGAACAATTGAATGAAAAAAATATCTAATATTTCCAAAAATATATTTTTATTTTTATTTAAAGCAATAAGAAATAGATTACGAAATGTTGTGAATCTGAGATACAATTATATTGTAATTCAAAATTGTCTAATAAATGAGACAATCAATCAAATGAATGGATAATATGTGTATTCGTTTCAGATTCATAACAATTAAACTCATATTTTCTGAATAACTTAACCTAAATTCACGATTCAATATAAAAAACACACTTTTTGATGAATCTTCGCCTTTACTACTATACTATACTATACTATATTCACACATTCTTATCCTTGTCCTAAACTCCTATACATTTCGATCAAACGAACGCCTTTTGAAATTAGTTTATTCAATAGAAAACAATTTTAAAAATAATTGTGTGAAACATAAGCAAACATTAATCGATGTCAATGAAAATGAAAATTAAAATCGATTTGATTTAAGTGAACAGAGGTTTTCACACAAATCAAGAGCTGAAACAAAAACTGCTTTAAGCGTCGATAAGAACAACAGTTAAAATTAGTTTTTATCTCATAAATTGTTTATTTTTCAATGAAATTTTTTAATGTTTTATTAACACAACAATTATTATAAGTGGTCTATAAGTGTCTGACATTTTTCATTTGGTCGAAACCATTGGTTTTCAGAAATAATTGTTATGTGTTTTGCAATATTCACTTCCATAGAAACTATTATACAGTATATCAGAATTCAGGTTAAATATGAGACAAAAAATTAATAAAAATGTATTCATGAATATGTAGAACATTACTGAGACATGAAATTCGGCTGTTGGAGCATAGGTTGAAGTTGTAAGCTATCACTAAACATAAAGAGCAATATTTTATTCCTAACCAGAAATGTCTGAGGGATAGAAATAACTTTTGTATTATTTTTATTTTTCTTCGGGCACTTTGTATGCTATGCCTCAACTCATATAATAGATAAACATTTGAGTAATTGTTCCATCAAATCAGAATCGACCCGTGCTAATCATAATAAGAGGCTATGGCTTAGTAATAAGCTCGATTCTGATTTGATGGAAGACAAATACATTTATTCATCTTTTATATATATACAGTATATATATATATTTCAATAAACAATCTCTAAATTCTATAGTTACAAAGTATATATAAAAATAAATTATTTATACTATATATTCATGATTATTAATTACCTTTTATTGAAATCTAAATAATTTTATACAAATAAAGTTTAAGGTCATCGAAATATTGATTTCTTTCAAATGTTAAGATGGAATGATATTTGTGGAACAAAATGTTCAAATCACAATCGACCTGTGCTAGTAATAAGCATTAAGCTCAGGGGTAGCCAAGGAGGGGGTATAGCCCTAATACCTCTTTAAGTCCGAGATTTTGCAAAAACTCCCCCCACTCGTTTTTACCTTAGTCCCCCTGTGCATTTGTCATATTTCGAAAAAATTATACCCCCTCTGACTTTGAGAAAATTTTCTTATAAAACCCACCTCTATATTCCCTGACTCGGTCGACCTTGGATATCCCTGATTAAGCTATGGCTTAGTAATGAGCTGGATTCTGGTTTGAACATTTTGTTCCACATTTGTTTTCATTATTTTTGTTTTGGATTCTATAAGAGGTCCACAATTTCATATTTATTTTCTGCTGAGAAATCAAAAAGTTTAACAAAAATTAAACTTTTTGTTTAGTGAATCCAATCTTTTATATAAAGCAAAGTTTAACGGAAAAGTATCATAACTTTAACATTAAATGAGACAAATGACATAAAATACATTCAAAACTGTACAATCCATTGAATTGTAAGCAAAGAAAACATTTTATGGACCGAAATGCAAAAGATATCTTTACTTTGCGTTTAATCATTCACGTCAGTCATGGGATAGCACTGCTATTTAGGAAGCGATAACACATTGAGATTATGCTATTGTCATCCTATCGAAGAATACAACAAATCAATCAATCATTAGTTTTCCCTTTTTTCTCTTTTATATTATAGTTGTCGATGTGTTCGATCAATAGCACAAAAATAAGTGAATATGCAGTTGCGATGAATTTGAAAACTTTAGTGAATGTACACTCGAAAACACAAAAATTTTACACATATGCTTAATATATTATACAGCTGTGATAGCTAAAATTCCACCAAGATGGAACAAACTCCTCCATTAGAAGCAATCAAAAGCAATTATAATGCCTTTAAACCAATCAAATGTCTAATACAAATGTGTATAACCGTCAAATTCAAATTTTGGCTATCACAGTTATACTTATGTGAAGAATATGCATGCACTTTGATAAAATCTGGAAATTAGTAAGGCAGCTTTCTATTTTGGCAAAAATTAAATTCAACATTTACAATTCATTTTAATTAGACATATGAAAATATTTAGCAATAACTTAGTCATGCGAAAAAATATTACCATTATAATCATTTTTCAAGAATTATTTACTATGCATTTTTGTCCAGAAGTAGTTAAGTTTGGCCGTTTCTAGAGAGTGGAGAATGTGGTAGTATGGTGGTTTTTTATTAATAATTTTTGTATGTTAAAAACTAATATTTTAGCAGAAAGAACCATTTTTGGTTGAATTTCGATAAAACCAGGGTTTTATGTGACAAAGTTGAGGATACTCTTTGTAAATTTTCAAGAAAAACTTTTCAAGATCACAGAGGAGATATTTCTCAAAATTGTGTCCATAAATAGCCTTTGAAATTATCTGTTTGACTATTTCTAAAGATAATATCAATAGTTACTGTAAATGCTTCGAATCATTTTGGCCTAAATTCCAAGCCATACAACAGTTGCCGAAAAGGTTTTAAATTTCTTTTTCACTGAGTTATTCATTGACTATTCTAATCTTCAAAGTTATATAATTAGTTGTCTGTATCCGAGTTACTCGAAAAAGAAAAATCTCTTATATTATATTCTCATTTTCTTATCAATTTTTGATTATATGATGTAATATGAATACAAACACTGGCGACACTTATGATGACATATATGTAATGGTTTATCAATTTTATTTGTCTAACCCAATACAGATGTCTTACAATTGTGAAAGAGCAAATTTCGAGGGTGGCGATAAAAATTTGGGGGTTTTTGCATTCTAAAACACAAATGCATCAAAGTCATGATTATAAAGAATCTTAATTCTAGTAATGGTTTGAATTCCGACATGATCTGAAAGATCTCCAAATGCTATAGAAA
>JAQFXN010000847.1:0-18200 GCA_034693365.1 Liacarus xylariae
AATGAGTAAGAATCAAGCATTTGTCCGTCCAGTTTAAAATGATTCTCCACTGTATTAGAAATGAATATCATATTAAAATAATATTATTTGAATTTATAGATATGTGTCATATAATTAATGAAATATTTTAAGTAATATCTAATTTAATGGAATTCTATAGAGTTTTATGGAATTTGTTGAAAGCTTAAGAACTAAGAAAAATAATTTTGTATACATTAGTCTGTAATTACAGTATAAGAAGTTATATATTTATCATAACTCAAAACTACGGTATATTTCAAAAACTATTTTTAAATTTGCTCATCTCTTGTAATGAAGTGTTGAAAAATTAAGACAAATGTTGACAATTTTCTACACATATTTAAAGTTAATCTATGTTCAGATTTACTATAAATTATATAAAACTCTAGAATTTTTGCATAAATTTTTCTCTATATTTATAAATCGCTATAATTATTGTTCAAATGATTCAAATATTTACTGTTCAACTATTCAGAAGATCTAACATAATATTTAATAGTTTTAAATTATTTTTTTTAATGTTTAAAATTCTTTATGGAATCAATCAATTAAAGCAATAAATTCACATAAAAATTGAAAGAAATGTTATGATTCTTGAAATCTATTTATAAATAGAAATAAGTTTTTTTGGCGCTTTTAAAATGTTTGTTTTGCTTCATTGCAATCATCAAAGTTTTTACTAGAAGTTTTGCAAACATTATATTTAGCATAAAAAAACATTTTTATTATTTTAACGGCTTTTCCTATTTTTTCCCCAGATTTTCGAATTATATATAATATACTAAAAACTGTATTTGAAATCTCTATTTAATGAGAAAAATGTGAGGAAATTGAAAACAAAAATTTACATTAATTGTGACAACAGTTGGAAAATCTGGTAAATATTAATTAACACTTTAAATATGATTTATATAGTAATCAAATAAATAATTATAAAGTTGAATGAACTACTGGTAAAATACTCTTACAAACGCTTAGCATTGTTTGACAATATTTTTAAATCTGGAAGTTATTTACAGTGATTTGATTAATTATAAAAATACTAAACTATGAATGATGAGATATTCACAAACAAATAGCATCGAAAGGAAATGTTGAATAAATTTAATCTAATTTGCATTGTATTCTTCAATTTGTATGAATCTCACAATTTTTCAATACTATCTCCGTCTTTGTCTGGAAAACATCTGTCCTTAAGAAAGAAAAACTTTGAATAAATAATATTTTTGGATTTTTGGTAATATAGAAATGGTATAATAATTAAACGGGGTGGGTTTGCACGTATTAATATTTTATCGAATTTTTAATCACTTTCGCAATAAAGTATACCATACTCTTGATGTTTAGAATACGTGGATAAGAATCTACTGTAGGATTAAAAAGAGATTCTTTCAGTTTTATTAGTGAACATTAAATTTATGGCAATGATTGGATTCAAAGATAAGATTTTTCAAAAAAATTATCTTAATGTAAAATATATTAGATATTGAAAAAAATGAATTTATTAATTTACATATTTATTGAATAATTCATAAATAAAGGCTCAAAGCTTTTTGGATTTGATTTTTGTTCTGAAATTTTGGGTATTTTTCTTATTCTATATTTTAAGAGAAACCCAATCGATATTATTAACAAATATGCGAAAAATTTCCAAAATATTAATAAAATATTAAATTGATTATTAAAATAAGTAATAATAGTACCGGTATTTAGAATTTTTAATTCTAAAATAATATATAAAACAAAATTAATCAAAATATTATTAGTCTTGTAATTATTTTTATGAGTGTTTATTCAGAATATTCTCTGTTTTTATAGAGAAAAAAGATTTTTGTTTTCTTTGAATTAAGTTTTTCACTGAAGTATAAAGAATTCAGTGTTTTCTTTAATGTAATTACATCTTTCACTTGATTTTATATATTTCAGTCAAATAAGAAATAATAAATAAGTTATGGAATAACTGGTTTAGATTTTATTAACAGAAATATCGTTTGTCTGATGCACTAAAATAAAGGATCCACTCATTTGATACATTCATTGCATTTATGTCCTTTGTTCAGATTCTTCAATCATAAAGACGTAGCATTTTTTTTATGGGAAATGAAGCTTTAGCTGAATTCATAGGGGAGGAAATCTTACTTTTGAAATGCTATCTTATAAATTGCATGCTATTTCTTAGTAAAGTCATATCCAGCAGCTTTGAATTTCTGCGTTATACTCAAAAATGCAATTGAAATAAAATTTTTGAATCCCGAATTTTCGATTTTGGCAATTCTCATCAGAAAGACGTTATTAAATGGTATATATTTCCTCATGGAACCATATTCATATCTCATATAGTTTATCTTTTAAAAGTATATTCTCGATGATAACGCAGAAATTCAAAGCTGTTGGTCATATCCTTTTGACATCTATGTTTAGTTTACTACTAGGGATGGATAATGAACTCAAAGTCAGGGGGTATAGGGTACTGATAAGAGCCTCAAAGTCACAGGGGATATAGAAGGGGTATTTTTCAATCATCAAATTCGTGCATATTATCAGGCAAATTATGATTTCTGTATGAATCTAACAGAATTTGACAATTCTGTTATTTTTATAAGAATTTAAACAGAATACAGTATAATTTCACTTATAGCAGCTCATCGGTGAATCAAGAATAAGTTGCTATAACTGAATTCTGCTATATTTGAATTAAGAGAATACTATAGTAGTGATTTTTAATTAGAGATAATTCAATAGTTTGAACTAATAAGAATAGTTTTAAAAATTAAAATGCAATTTATAAAATTAAACACATTTCAAATTTTAATCAAACTGAGATTTCAGAAATTTTTAAAATGTAAATTATAGGCTGATAGTTTTATAACATATTTCTTTCTGATAATTTTAAAAATAATCTACATATATTTGTTATTAATACTCTCGCTAAATAATACACACTTTCCCATTCAATTTAACTTCATAAACATTCTTTCAATGCTTCTTCCTAAATTTTTTCTTACAGTCATTATTTCATAATTTGCTTATATATTTATAAAAAGGAGTTGATAATGTTGCAACGGAATATATAAATTCTGCAAATGTAAAATAATAAGCACTGTGTAGTGTATTGATTGGTAAAATACTAGCTTCTAATGATATGTTGTCAGGGTTTGATCGTGAGTTAAATGAGTTATCTATAATTTTATTTAATTGAATTACTCAAGAGATACGAACAAGATTATAGAAATTTATATATATTCGAAAACTACTCATTGAGATGGTCAATTTGATACCATACTCGATAAGCTATGGCAAACTTTAATGCTAGGAGAAGAATCAGGTGAAATTTTGAAAATTCTAATTAATATTAAAATATTTATTTTATTGACCTAAATTAAATTATAAATTTTAATAATACCTAAACAATTATGATTAGAGTCTAATACAAATAAAATTAAAATAATTTTTTTGTTTAAACCTCTACCACACCCTGAAAGTAATCATTTGCGCATTATGAGGTAAGTGCTCACATGTTCTGTAACAGGGTGTATACAACCTAAGTTTAAGATTTTGCAAAATCCACCCTTTCACCTTTTGCGCGGCAAGAAACAATTTGAAGATAAGTAACATAACTAGTAATTTGACACTGATGAGTAAACAGGGTATTTACCCATCTAATACAATGTTCGTGACAGCGTACAGTAACTGAATGTGTGTGGATATTAGTAAAAAGGAACTTAAGTGATCCCCGCGCTTTAAACAAAAGGGTCCTTTTTACTAATAGACACACATTGTGTAGATATTGGTACAGTGTTACAGCATTGCATTGTATCTGCTGTTTATTTCACATTTCAGGACAAGTTTAACATGACGTTACTTTAATGGGCACTTTAAAGAGTTAGTGCTCCTTATTATCTTACCTCATCTCTTCCGAGGTAAGGTAATTTGAGTACTAAATACTTATCAAGTTATATTATATCATCATTTGAGAATATAATATAAATAAAATTAGCCTCTTTTATAAAAAGTCAAAAACAAACTAAACATTATAGCCTAATGATCACAGCCAGCGATGTTATCTGGGGATTTAATCAGATAAGAGATTGAAGCTGAATCATATCTACTAATATTAACTCTATTGAACTCCATTGAAATCTATAGAGTTGGTATTAGTAGATGTGATTCAGTTTCAATCTCTTATCTGATTAAACCACCTAGATAACATCGCTGATCAGAGCCCAAAATTATACAAATATTAGCTCTTAACGAGATTCATGTGGACAAATTGTCCAAACATTTTATTGTCAAATATTACCCATGTATTCTATGGAATCATTACATTCATTTACATAATGCTTAAGTGGAAATTTACTGAAAAATGCTTTCAACACAAAACATGTTAGGGATTAAAATATTTTCTGAAACAAGTTTTATATGCAGTTTTAATTGAGTTTTGATATTGTATTTTGTTTTCATTTGTTCAGTCATTTGTTTGAGAATTGAATAATAGTTTTATTTTAATTGAATAATAATTGAAATATTTTTTGAAAATATTGTCTAAAATCCTAGATCAGTTTTAAAAAATTTGAAAAGAAACGATAATAAATTGGCTTATGATAAATTAGTTGGTTGTTTGCAGCAGAATAAAAATTTAGCTGATTTTGGAAGAACAGAACCTAAATTTACGTATTGCTCCAAAAACAAGGGTGGACGTCGAATGAAGTTTAATTCTGTATTTACTGATAAGAAAACAAGTTTAACGAATCGAATCTCGAAAAATATCTTTTGGTCAATTATAATAATTTTTTGTAAAACCGAAATATTTTTAAAATGGTTTTTTTATATTACTTAATAAAATTCTTTTTCTTAAATATCTGCCCCTTCTTGTTCCCTTTTATTTCATTGAAAATATTCGTGCGATGCTATTATGAGTTAAATTTTTATAATTTGGGCTCTGCTAATGATTATAGAAATAATTTGTAACTATAGATAGTAATACAACCAGGGATAACCAGACTCTACAAGGGATAGGTGAGGATAAATGGCTAGACTATTTTAATGCAATTTATAATTGTATACTTAAAGCCTACAAGTTAAAATACCATATGGAACAACTTGTGAAACAGGCCTTTTGTTAACAAAGTGTCAGCAATGTATCTTGGTAAATTATCGAGACAGGTAGTCTTTTGACTTTACTAATCTCACTCGGCTATCATTGAATATAACAAAAAAGTCTGTACATTTTCTATAATAGTCAATTATTTATAAAGCACCTGTATTATTATAAACAGGAAAGGAGTTGGCGGTCATCTCCTGTTATGAACGAAACCCGAATGCAAATCCAATTTATTGCATAATTGCTTCTGAATTTCAATTCTTTTTTCTTATTTGTGTAATAAAATAGAAGCTGTGATAATCTGTTTTCACATTTGTATTAGATTTTACGCCATTCTCTCAGTTTATTTGGATTATTTTGGTTTTATGTAAAGTCAACAAAACATATACTTTATATTCTATAAACGAATTCTATTATTAAGAATCTGAATGCTATTCAAGCATCGATTCAACGATTGCCAGAATAAGACTAAAACATAATGAGATTTAATTTTAAATGAAATTTAAATTTATATTCAAAATAAGATAAATATTTAAAATTTAGTTAAATTTTATTTTAATTCAAATTAAATCTCTAATCATATGAAAAGAGAATCTATTTATAACAAATTCAGATGTTTTGTTTTAATGTTAAAATTAAAGAACGGTTTTGAAGATTTGAAAGATTCTTGGTCAAAATCTTGATTATAGAAATCAACTATATGGTCAATAGTGGCTTGGCTTTAGATGCAATAATAATTATATAATAAAATTCAAGTGGGAATTGAAATTGATTTATCAAATCCTTAATCCAAGATATCAGAACTCATGTCAACTTGATATAAGTCGAGCCTTTTTGGTAGACACAAGTCTTAGATGTCAAAAAAAATTATAACAACTAATGTGAGGGTAGTTTCCGCATCTGAAGTATAATATAATAAGAGTAGGAATGTGCAAGGGTATCATCTAATATGATAGATGCCAATTTATTATAGAAACCTAATTGGAATTTGGCAAAAACCAAAGGATTTAATTCTAACTGAACCCTATTATCTTTCATTAAATGAGAAAATTCTACAAGTTGAGTTTTTAAAAATTGAACTAAAGTAAGCATTAATACTACCTTGCCTATCCGATGAGACAAAGTTTCAAGTTTTTCTTCTACGCAATAAATCAATTCTAATTTGATAAGAAGTGTCTTAACTTAGTATATTCAGAGCCTATGGAGACATGTACTGTAGACTTATAGACATGGCTACAATTCTGTTGCGTTCATTTAATTTTTAGTCAATCTTTTATTGTCAGAATTCAATGAAATATTTGATCAAATGGTAGCCAAATATTTATTATATAAGAGTTAAGAGAGAATGAATGAAATTCCACACAAATTCTTGAACTTTGATTCAAAAGTATTCAAAAGAAGATTGCTTTTAAAGATTAAAAACCGGTTTAAAGCTTTTTAACTAAAAATAATCAAAATTTATGTAAACACAAGTCAATTCATGTGCAAGAATTGAAAGACAGAACTGTATTCTATTAGTGTTTATAACTGAATGGGAATTCTGACAAATGTAATGCTTTCGTTAAATACTAAATGTCTGTTCATCTCAAATATATTTGTTCAGAACTCTTATTAATACTGTATTATTATTCTTTAATATTTGTATATAAAGTATTTCTTATTTATCACAAAAGCTCTATTCATTGTTTGCTAAAAGAAACTAATGTTAACAAAAAGTGAATGCACTGAATGGCTGAACCTTTTTTGACGCAAATCAAGAATTAGGAGAATAAGCAAAACAAGAATTCAGGGAATTGATGATATTCAGTGGTATATCACATGTAGTGCAGTACAACCAGGGTGGTCATACAGAATTTAAAAGGGGTTAAGTCCAAATTTTTAAGAGGTGATCGAAATTATCGGATTTAAATGACAATTTGTATGATTTCTTAAAATCTTGTTGTTTTTAACATGAAGTTATTGGGTACATAGGAGAAAGGGAAATTAGCCTTATTTTAACATGAGTCATAATACCATTTTAGCTATCCCTACAGCAGTCCAATACATGTAACTTCTCAAACGTAAAAATATTTAATCTTAAAGTGCATTATCTGAACAAATACTAGAATAAGAATAAAATATCTTTAGTTTACAAACAATTTAGTCATTTTTAAAATTACACATTTTTTCAATTAACAAAATTTAATGAACACATCATTCACTAAATTGATTACAATATAAGAATTGAATTTCAGAGTATTTTTAAATATTTCATAGGAAAGTAAAGTACCAAAAAGTTAGAGAATGATAATTAATATGAAAATTACACTTGAGGACAGGTAAATATATAAATATGAGCTATGTAAATATATTCAAATGCTCAAGTTTAAAATTAGACAAACAAATTAAGTTGAAGTAGATGTAGGCGTACAATATGCAGTATGTTTGCTTTAAAAGAATTGCACCCCTGGCATTCTCGTTTAGATGAAAGAATTAATTATTTACAAGTCAATTTATGGCAATCATTATTCAGAAACAATTTATTTTAATGAGAAATAAATATTCGTTTTTTATTAAGTATTTGGGAATACTTTAATTAATCTAAGATTTCATGCAGGAATAGACAGTTTTGGATGAGTCAGAGGGTATAGGGAAGTATTTTACAAAATTATCGAGGCAGGAGGTGTTTAGGCTATACCCCCCCCGCTCATTGGCTACCCATGATTTTATGTCTATTTTTTAATTAATCTAAAGCAAAATTGTTTTATATTCAATGAATAAATAATATATTTGTGGGAGAAGTCGTTTGCATAACTCAATTCAATTTGATTGATATGAACCTAAATTAACTTTTGTTCCAATTCTTTATTTATTTAAATCTTAATTTTCTTAATTCAATAGCTCTATCACTATATAACTGGTCTCCAACTAACAAAATATGGTTCAAGTATTCCAATAATTAGATTAGAGTTTAATCGTTTACATCATCTTATTTCCCCCTCCCCTCCCTTCCTCTCTCTCTCTCTCTCCGTACTTTTTCCTTCTTTTCCAATCCATTCCTCTACTCTCTTCCTCTACTTTGTTCTCTATTTGATCGAACAAACAACATCGAGTAAATAGAGTCACTAATTATGGCTGAAATCTATTTAAACTATTTTTATTATATACAGTACACCAGTTCTACACTTGTTGTCACTCAAAGCTAATACAATGGAATTATATAAAATACAGTTGAATTTAAGACATTCATTTTCAGAATATTCTTATTAATTTTAAAGAATTTAACATCAGAAGAAATTATTCACAATATAAGTTATTACTAAAAGTTCATTGAAATTGTCAAATATTATTGACATTAAATTACATTAACTTTAGTATTTTGATGCATAGATGATCAAACTTAAGAAAGAATATGTTATAAATATTTCCGTGGGAAGTGGTATAAGGAATAAAGGGATTATAATGGCGATCAGGGTTAGACAGAGTATTATGTGACCAATTCATTAGGGTTTGCAATACAATATGATTTGTTCTAAACTATTTACTACAGAATGTGTCCAAATTAGCAGAAATTACATAATATTCAATCTATCAATTTACAGATTTACTGATTTGTTTGATGTTTGCTTCTCAGTTCTTTTCTATGACTGTCTGATAAGTAAGTAAATAATTATTGTTCTCATGTAAGAAAAAAGCACAGTATAATTTAATGTACAGTACTAAAAATGTTCAAACCACTGTATATCAAATTCTAAATATAGCTGAATCTAGATTTGCATTAATTTATTTGATAAAATAATATTATAATTGGAAAAATCAGTTAATTGAAAATCAAATAAGTCTTAGACCTAAAAATGTAAATTAATATTCTAACCAAACATCTTATCTAATGTTTAGAAAGGAATAAATAGGTGATGAGTAAACAAATCATCGTAGGAGGTATACGGTAAGTAGAAATTTCATCTTATTCAGTGATGTCTTTGGTTAATAAATATACTGGACACTCTTATGACACTTAAAAATTAATGAAAAATATATAAATGCTAAATCTTTAGAGAATTAGCTATACAAAATTATCAAAATATATAATGGTCAAAAAGAATTTTTTGAAAGATATAAAAAGTTTGATGAGTTCATTCGGGGACATCTGTTTTTGTCATAGGAAAACTTGCACATCATTTGAATAAATAAATATTATAAAACACTTTAAGTTAAGTTCAATATCGAGGAAAAGTTATCTTTGAGTAAATCACGATTTAATTGAATTATAAAAATGAGCAGTTATTCCACTTCACACTAGTTTGAAGATGACTGACATTGAGATAGAGATCTTGAATATAAAAATATATATACAATGCCTCCAATTATTTACATATAACACCTGTTGCACAACACTCTATAATATTCACATATCCAGCGCATCATTAATTGCTTAAAATAGATTTTTATAAATAGTTTCCTTACAATTAAATAGTGATTGAAGTGAGAAAATTCTTTATAACTTCTTTCAAATTATTTCTTTATTTTATTTAAAATCCTTTTATGAAATAATTAATTCTTTATTTACAGCAGATTTCATTTGAAAATAGGTTCACCCAATAGAAAGTAAAGGTGTGCTCTTCGCCCCCGAATGAACGTAAGTTAAGAGCAGTTGATTGAAAGGCTCACTGCTTAGACCCCAAATGAAAATAGTAAGTATCAAATATGTCAATGGAATGATAATTCAGTTTGAGTTAATGGAAAAACTCTATACTCCAAAGATGTTAGGAAGTACTCATTGTATCGAAGATGAAAATTAATCCAACTTTTGGAAGTTAACAACAAGGCATTTGAGAATATCTTAGAATATCAATTATAGAAATAATATCTGAGGCTTTATTTTTTATATTAACGAGAATTCATTGAGAGATAATAACACAACTATTGGATTGAGTTTCAAATGCAATTACAATTATAATATTATGTATTATTGTCAGGGATGGGCAAAGGAAGAAATCTCAGGGGGTATTTGATTTTGGAGAAACCAGGGGGAGGTATTCCGGGCTGTGACGTCACAAATTTTGAACAGGGGTCCAGGGGGGGGGGTATTTCGCAATCGTCAAATTCTTGCAGAATTTAATTAAAAATGACCTTATTTAACCGAATTTGGCCTAATTATGCAAGAATTCAACAGAATTTGAGCAAAATATGATAAATTCTATAAAAATTAACAGAATTTGACCAAATTTAGCAAGAATTTAACAAAATCCTGATATTTTTCCAATAATTTAGACAGAATTTCACAGAATATTCGGAAAACGGCGCCTTTGGCGCCATTTTCTCCAATTTACTGGGGGGAGGGGTATTGCGGGCCCTTTTCTCACCCCTGATTAATGTATATCAAAAGAGAATTTTTAATTAACACTTTTAATGGATAGGCAGTAGTACGATACACATAAGATCATACTTGAACTAGTGCCATTTGAAATATTTAGGTATGGTTAGATTAAGTTAGTTAAGGTTAGGTTAAAATAGGTTGTTAGATTAACTTAAGTTCCACTAGGTAAGTTGGGTTAGGTTAGGTTAAATTAGTTTAGTATAAGTTAGTTTAGATTAAGTTAATTTAGCTTAGTTCAAATACTACTAGTACAAATGGCACTAGTTCTAGTGACATGGATCCGTCACAAAATATTGTATCCATGTCACTAGTTCAACACTTGAACAACATTGGCATTAGTTTTCACAAAACGATAGATGAGATTTGATGCCAATCCTATTGAACTATAGATGGCTATAAGAAACTATTGACACTATATTGCAAAATCTGATTGTAAAATGCAAAAAAAGATATAACAAGCAATGACTTTCCTAATGTCATTGCCAGTTCTTTTTATTTGAAGTATTTTGTTTACAATTGATCCAGCAGAAAGCAAAGGAGTAATAAATTAAAGTCAATTTATAAACATAATAGAGAGTCTGTATTTCATTGCATTAGCACTCTATTGTAATACCAGGGATGCGCAAAGGCGAAAAAGTTAGGGGGTATTTGTGTTTTTCGCCAGTATTTGTGACCAATCGCCAGTACCTCTCCCATAGACGTAATGTTAAAGATTTTTTTTACAGGGTATTCCGGGCTGGACCCCCTTTGCGTATCCCTGATTGCAAACTTTTATTGCTGTGAATACAGTATAAAAATATTCGTACTATTATGGTTTCTTCGCCTCCGTTCTACCCTGCTCATCCCTGTAAAAATTAATTAATAAAATTCTATTCAGTCCTCTCTCTGGACGTCTCTGTTCACTAACAAATAAATTTTATTGACGAATATATTTTCGCATAAAGTTTGGAGTTCTTCAGAAACTTTGAACCATAAAACTTGAGTTATTATTCTTTTTGTTTTAGTAAAAGAAAGTATTAGTTTTCTCATAAATTATAATTTTAAATAAATAGCAAATATATTATGAATTTCTTTGCAAATTGTTTTTTTCAGTTGAGCTTTATATACTGTATAAGTCGAGGAATATTCTGTGGAATTTAGAATTCAAACATTTGGGAATAAAAATGTTATACATTTTGAAATACCGCATATATAATAAGATTATTTCAATTTATTGTATTTTATATCAAAATTCTTTTGGTTGAATATACTTTTGAGTACTACGTATACAATTCAGATCATAGATTGGCTTTTAGTCTAAAAGCAATACTAGAATTGATTATTAAAAAACCTATGTTTGGACTAGAAATACAAATACAAACTAATATTTACAAAACTATATATAAAATATGTCATATCAATAGCGAAAAGTCAAACAATAACAAGTTTAGAGCATTGATAAGACTTAAAGGGGAGAGAAAAACAATTTCCAATATAATAACTAGCGTTTCCCAGTGTGTAAGGGCTGACAATATTTCCGGTCAAATCTCTTTTCAATGATACTTCTGTTTCAATAGGATTCCATTGCTTTTTCTGACACTTTTCTCTGCTCTTTATATTCAACTCTCGAGTGTATCATTTGAATTGAGAAATAACTACTTCACTTCGATTCTATGTCTCTCCTATTCCTAAATGTAATCATTATTTTACTTTTAGTGTTTTTTCAATTTTGATCTTTCATATCACATAACTGTTCATCATTTTAGTGATGGCCACAAAGAAACAGCTTATATATCATTCATTACTGTATATTCAGGGTTATAGACATAGAAAGAGATAAGGATTTAGTTGTCTTCCAATACCATTCAAAATAAAATAACTTCCTTTCGGTTTCCCTTTCTTTCACTCTCTTTATCACTGGAATAGTACTCGAAATAAGTCTGAAAATTGTTCGCAAATCTGAATGAATTAATTTGAACGCTAGAGAGATGTGACAAAAATGTTTACTATGTCTTCACTGCCTATAATGGGTTCTATTTATATAATTATATGATTTTTAAATAAATAGATCTCTCTCTTCGATCCAGTCCTAAGAATATAAGTCTATTTTCTCGATTAAGTAAAGCTTATTTTCTAAAAATAGCTTTTGAATAAAATATTTTTTGTTTGTTTTGTTCAATAAAAAGTTTATAAAACCAATTGAACTAAAATGAAAAATAAAGTTAAGAAAAAAAAATTATTGACTGAATTATTAAAAGTAGAAAATTATAAAATTTATCGATTCATATCTTTCATATCAATAAAGAAGAAAACAATTTATTTTCTTTAAAAATTAATTCATAGGAAAATATTTTCTTTTTCAGTAAATAAATACTTCAAAAAAGACAGAAAAATGTTTGAAAATTGAAAGTATATTACATTTTATGGATTCAAATATAAATATGTTTCTGAGAATATTTTTAATGTTGTAATAACTAAATCCCATTTAGAGAATTCTGGTATTGAAATGTGTGCTTATATTCCAGTATTCGTTCAAAACCTACATTTCCTCAAAAATCCCTTACCTGTCTATTCCAATAGCGGTGAGCGTATAGACGGATACAAAAACTGAGGCCAACTGCATGAACTGGACCACCGGACAGAATGCCGGGTGAAATATCCAACGACCCAGCATGAAATCAGTGTAGGTGAAGGGTATGGAGAAGAGAGCCATTGTTATGTCTGACAGCGAAAGATTCACCAAAAATATCCTCAACTCTCTCGACGAACGCTTACCGGCCGTCAGAACCCATATAGCGATCGCATTGCCCACCAGTGATAGGGTGGCAGTCAATGAATACAAGATGACTAACAAGACCTGCCATTTCGGGTCCAGTAATTCCAAATCACTTTCATTACGTATTTTGGTCTCGACTTCAGTATTCTTTGATATATTATTTAAGTTTAATATTAATGAATAATTTGTTATATTATCGGAAAAATTCATTTTTTAAACTTATATTCATTTGAAACACAAAATTAAAGTTATTATGAATTTCTACTTTATTTCAACTAATATAAACTGGTACAATTTATTTCTGCACACATACTAGACTATATTTGAGTGCGTTGGCTTAATGTTTTAATAGCCGTCTTAATGACCGAAAGCTTAATATTTATTTCAAATAATTTTTGTTATAAAGAGTTTGTATGAATCACTCAGTTTTGATTTCAAACTATTATTTAGTTGTCGTTCACTTATTATTCAAATATAAAAACATTAATCCAATACACTCACAGGTTGTATACTATATGTGCAGAAATAAATTGTAAAGAGTTTATATTTATTAATAGTCTAAACATTTGGTATATTAGATAAAAATTATTAAACTTTATATTAATATGAAATATAAATATTAAACATTTAGTGGTATTGAATCAGAAATTCAGAAAAACATATATAATATTCTTGTATTTTATACGAGAAATTCAAAACTAATTTACAGTTCTTTAGTTTTAAATTCTTATTAGTTTTTAAAAATAATTTTTATTTTAATTTATATGAATTAAGAATTCAACTGAAATCTGTATGAAGTGATGGAAAACTTTAATAATAAGAATTTTAGTCATTTATTTGTGGCTTTAATAGAATAAATTATTTTCAAAATACTATTAAGACATTCACTGCTTTACTGCAACCAAACAAATAGTGTCCGAAGAAATACAGTATTTGTCTCTAACTTTCTCTCAGTTCTCTCACTCTAACCATCAGTTTATAAATGAGTTGAATGAATGGTTGGTTGCATTTGAGTAGTGTTGCGCACATTCGCTCTATACTCAGCACAACAGACTATTCCCAATCTGACATCAGAGCACAGCCACAAAAAGCTTTTCATTTTTTGGAAAACTTTTAGAAAAAAACGGTAAACAATTTTTTTGTGGAGAAAAGCAAAACATTTTCTATCACTTTTATAATTTGTAATTTATTTTAACATTTTTGTTCGTGAAATTCAATTCTGTGTTTCATTAACGCAATTATTAGAAGACTAATGAATAATGGACTTTGAATTCTGATATATTCATTCGTCCCATTCTGTTATGCGCTCTTTTATGCTAATCATGTCATTTACTTCTCGTCAAAACACTTTCTCCATTAACATTGAGGATAATTCAGGAATGTATTGTATTCTTCTATAAACATATCTTCTAAGTTTGTAAATGTTATTAATTCTTAATCTCATTATAATTACACATAATTATCTTGAAAAAAATAAGAGAAAATCTGAATTTATTAATCATGTAATGAAAAAACAATGTAGAGATTTATCTATCCCCAATACAATACATATTGTAGCTATGTCCAACATTTTGTGGTGGCGGTGGGGGTGGAAACAAATCTATAAGTGGTTATAATAATTATATTTGAAAACTTTTCGGTAGTAAAAAACCGGTATAATGTTAAAGAGAAAGCTTTTCCAACTTTTTAGAAGGGGTTTGAAAGGTTGTGGAATTTTAGAAGGAAAATTACATTTTTTCAAAATTACAAAAGGCCACCTACAGATAAAACCTGTAGATAAAACATAATGCCCCTAATTGAACTCATAAAATGGTCTAGGAGTATACTGATATAAGTATTTCTATGATTTAGCAACACAGAGGAGGTCTTTTGGCATTGCTAAACCTTGATGATCCCTGATTTTAATATTTTTGCGATAAATGCTTCTCATTTTTTTAATTTTAAAAATATCTCATTATATCAGTTCAGCTTAACTAATCGAGGTATAAATATTTTTAATGAGCTAAAAAAATAAAAAAAATTTCCTATAAATTATTTTTTAATCTCTCAATATCTAATGAGTGCATTAATTAGAGCAGCGGTGGCCATTCCAGGCTGATTAAGCCTATTTGAAAATTCTTACACATATATCATATCATTAGTGCTTGAGTTGGAGTTTATAATCTTTTTATTTTATTTCATATAACAAAATCTCATGTTTAAAATTAATGGTGAAATTAGTAATAAGTTTTATAGGTAAGATTTAACATGTAATATATTTTTTTAAACCTTTGAATTAGAGTATATTTAATGGGTATTAAACGAATTCATAATTGAATTAAATATAAGTAAGGTTGCAAAATTTCATGAAATTTGAAAATGAGTGAAAATTTCAGTGAAGCTTTCACTGAAAGATTGAAACTTTCACATTTTAGTGAAATATTCGAATGCTATTTGATGTCAATGTTTTCTGGAATAAACTGGTTTTTGGTAAAGCCAATCAAAAATTCAGGAGCACAAAATAATCTTTCAGATAAAAAAAATTAATTCTTTTTATTTTTAAAATCTCAAGAATAAACTTGATTTAAACCAAAATTCTTAAAAGAATGTTTAAGAAAACTATTGTTCTGATTGTTATTTTGACTATCATATAACCTTAATTTTAAGTTTTCTTGTTTTGATTTCTTCATGTTCATTTGTAATTATTTTTACACGTTATAAAACATTTCTTCAAATACTTCCTCAAAATTCATAGATGGCTTTAGTATTAGTGAAATGAAAGATATTTTTTGAGGTGAAAGTTTCATAATATTTCACTCTTTGCAACGACACATATAAGTAAGTCTAACACAACTCTAATATTCTCTTTTTGCCTAAAAAAGTAAATTACAACACAAAAAACTTATTTTTATATTCGGCATAATTTGATGCAATTAAATAAGTATTGCATTGAAATAAATTCTGAGTACAAATGAGTTGAAAAGTTGATTGCACTGAGTATACAGAATAATGCAGAATATTCTCTGTAT
The DNA here is from genome assembly GCA_034693365.1 of Liacarus xylariae. Taxonomy (NCBI): domain Eukaryota; kingdom Metazoa; phylum Arthropoda; class Arachnida; order Sarcoptiformes; family Liacaridae; genus Liacarus; species Liacarus xylariae. The sequence goes on from JAQFXN010000847.1 coordinate 16,242, forward strand.
GTTTAAATATAATTTGAATTTAATTGTGAAAGAATTATTCACTCCTTTTTTTATAGAACTAATATGTCGGGCGTTATCCTTATCTTCTAATTCAAACATTTAATTAAATCTATTGACAAAAAATGTTTTCATATATACATTTGATTGATTAAACTCCATTCACTGGAATTCGAGTAATTAAAAAATAAAGCATTGATTCGCCATTTTTTTCATTAAAAAACAATTACTTTAATCCTTTTACTTTAGTTTTTCATGATATTTAAGTGATTCTATGAGACATTTCAAATATTATACAGTCTTCCAGAATTTTAATGGGACACCATATCCGGCCGTTTCTCAGTTGTCCATATATTGTTAATCAATAATGTTTTATTTCTCGATAATTTTTAAGACAGTATTTAGTATTTTGTAATTCCACCGGAATTAGAAATTACATTATTAAATCGTTTTTTCATCGATAAAACTAAATTATGAATTAATTGAATATTCTTATCAATGATATCCCATTTTTGGCATATCTTTACGAAAAATAATTCTGGTTTAAGTGTATGAATAAATTTGCATTTATGTTTAAGAATCATAAATATGTTTTCTATAGGATTCAAGTCAGGAGAATAAGCAGGGTGTTCAATAGCTCTTCTAAACCCCAGTTTAGCCCCTAAATAATAGTCCCTAAATAGCCCCTAAACTGATCAAATGACTAAACCTTAAATACCCTATTTAAAAAATTAATGAAAAAAAGCATTATTGATTAACAATATATGGACAACTGAGAAAAGGCCGGATATGGTGTCTCATTTAAATTCTGGAAGACTGTAAATGAAAAGATAGAGATGCAATATATTTAGTGTAGATCGGATTCGGGCAGATGAAATTATACAAATCGGTGGGCATTTCCGGGCAGAAAAATTAAAAACTTTAATTGAAATATTATTTATTCCATAATTTTAGTAAATAATTTTGATGCAAAATAACACTAATTATTAAACATTTAATTAACAAACAATTTCTTGTTTATATCTCCGTTGAATACATTATAGTAGGTAAGCCGTCCTTTGAGGTCGATTTTGACCTTGAACTAAGCCCCGCCCATAAGACCCGCCCTATAAACACAGACCACCCCCCGAACATATTTAACCCCCGCCTATGTTTAAGCTCCGCCTATGTTTAAGCTCCGCCCCATTTTTAAGCTCCACCCATATTTTAGCTCCGCCTACTTTTTGACCTCCATATTAAGCTCCGTCCATATTTAAGCTCCGCCTACTTTTTTTTGACTGCCCTATAGGTTTCAACCACTTCTATAAAACAATTGTTAAGCCAACAGGTCACATGATTATATCATTTTATTCATCCATATATATTACAAAATGATTATTTAACACTAGTATTATAATATATTTTTAGTAACCATACGGTAATGTGATGTTTCCGTTAATGATTCTTTTTTCACTAACAGCTTTGAAGACTTTGTTGAAATATCTTGTAAAAATTTGGTTATGTTCATTAATTAAAAACTGTCGTTGTGGTACTAATAGTTCTTGGGTGTCATTTTCTTGTGAATATTTTATGGCTAATTCAACCATTTTTTTAAAGTTGATAACATCTAATGTATTAGCTGCTCTGGAAATGCCTTTAATTTTTAGCTCAGATGTTATTTCATTATTTTCTTTTATAACCTCAAAGCCGTAATTCTTAGGGCCTAATGAAACAAATTTGTGGCATTTTGCTTTATTTCCGTACTTTGATTTGATTTCATCTGTTAGCTGGCCTAAGAAATCGCCACATTTGATTTCAGGGTCTGTAAGTTTTCTAATAAATATTACTGAATCTGTATCATGATATAGTAGACTGTGAGGGCGGGTTGATTCTATTTTTTCCATAATATACAAGAGTTCTAGTCTGGCATATGCTGTTACATATGAGGCGACTGCTATATTATAATTCTTTGTGAGTGCATAT